>QANZ01030741.1:0-35700 GCA_003254925.1 Chamaecrista fasciculata | reverse complement strand
ACTAAATTGGAATGTTTGGAAGAGTTTTGAGACACTTTATAATTTAATTTTGAAGATTTGGGACTAAAATGAATGAAGATGATGAAAAAGAGGGGGAAATGGGAATAATGAGATAAGAATGGGTCAAGGACTAATTGTTCAACTTAATTTTTTTTTAAGTTTTAGGGTTTAGGGTTTGGAGTTTGGGGTTTAGGGTTTTTAATATTTTTAAGGACTAAATTGGAATGTTTAGAAGAGTTTTGGGATACTTTACAATTTTATTTTGAGAATTTGGGACTAAAATGAATGAAGATGATAAAAAAGAGGGTGAATTGAAAATAATGAAATAAAAATAAGTGGCTGGATCAATTAAGGGACCGCAAAGTACACTGGCCAAAATTCAGGGACCGGAAAATACACTACAACAATGCTTATGTGTCTATTTATCTATGTGGCACAATTTTTTTTTTTTCTACATAACGGGATCTGACGTGGCGATAACGGGACACGTCAGCACATAACAGGACACATCAGCGTCCGTTATGGCCACGTCAGCATTTTTGTAACGCCAATATGACGGAGGGACCAATTAGTTAGGCGTTTGCAAAATTCGGGGACCGGCTAGTACAATGGGTAAAATTCAGGGACCTATCTGTCAGCGAGTGCATAAATCAGGGACCGGAAAGTTATTTTACTCGTTTAATTTTGGAATGACGAAAAACAAGAAGAGAAGAGTCAAACATGGCGAGAAGTAGGAGGAACAAGAATTCAGATCTATATGTGTAGTACTCCAAGGTGATGCCTTCATTCATGGCATTGATATTTGTCGGTGTTAATTTGATGTAACTCTTTACTCTTTTATTATTATTTTTTTGTTATGTATATATTTTTTTTATCTTTCTTTTTGTTTCTTCCAATTATGTTTAGGAAAGTTGAAAGCTACGAATTCTTTTAGTTATGATGTAGAAAGTTTTTGTAGAATTGGGAGTTTGAAGACTCTACTTGGCTCAGTTCGTTTGCGTTTATAATAAAATTTGTTCTAATTATAATCAGAGTATGATTATAATCAAAAGTTGATTATTTGTGTATTGGTGTTTGGATGAAAGTTGATTATTTGGTGTGAAATTATTAAAATGGGTATGTAATGATTGTGGTTGGTAGATAGAAGGGTAAGGAAATTGATAAATAGTATAAGGGTAGAAATGGAAGAAAAAGTTGAAAAAAGTAGGAAAAAGTAATATGTGATTTGATTATAATCAAAGTGTGTTTGGATGTGATTATTGCTTAAAAAAAATCAAATTATGTCACTGTTTGCCTTGGAAAGCGTGAAAATATGATTATAATCATATGCAACTTTGGAGGTGATTATTTTTTTTGGTCCACCAAGCTCATTTTTGCCTACGAAATGGTGAACCGAAAGGACTAAAGTGTAGTATTTTTTCAAATCAGGCCCCGACATTCAGTGGACCACCGAAAAAAACGGTCCACTGATTCGCACAAGATGAGAGAGAAGGGAAAAAGCACTCTGGACCCAAAATTTTTTTTCAATTTGGCATAGTTGATTCTCTCTCCTCTCTCTCTCTCTCTCTCTCTCTCTCTCTCTCTCTCTCTCTCTCTCTCCCTCCTCTTTTCCTCTCTCTCATCTTCGTCTCTCTCTTCAGTTTGGCATTGAAGCAACCTGCAAGAACGTCTCCGCCCCCAATACCCGAAAGAGACCCGCCGGAGAAACTCCGACTTGCCGTTGGCCGGTGAAGGTTTCTTCAACATTTTTTAACGGTAAAAAGTTTCGTCGTGTACGACAAAGACCTTGGGGAGGGAAGTCGGAAATACATGTGGTGGTGAATTCAGAGGCGTCAGGCTCTGGGTACGATTCCGGTGACGAGTGTAGCGGAAGCGGAAGAGGTGTCCGGGAGTGTGAAGGAGAAACGAGTTTGATGGAAGAGAAGGAACACTATTTCAGCTTCGATATGCCAAATTGGAAGGACGTGTTCAATTTTCAACGCCGAATTACTCTTTGGTGTTTGAAGAATCGCTGGAGTTGTTGAATGAAACGACAATGATGTTACTGGAGGTGGATAATTTGTTTGTTAGGGAGTCAGAGATGGAGTTGGAGACGAGAGAGAGAGAGAGAGAGGAGACGAGGGAGAGAGAGAGAGGGAATAGCTGAAGGAAGACAAGAAATGATGGTTAAAATATTAATTTCAATCTTAAATTATTTAGACAAAATAACAATTTAGTCCAATGTTGAGATAAATGATCATTTTGCCATTGTGATGGGTGATTGATTGTATTAGAGTATAGGTAATTATAGGTATATATATAAGGGTATAAGTGTAATTGGGTGTGTTTGATTATAAAAAAAATCATGATTATAATTTGATAAAAAAAAAACGTAAACGAACATACTTATTACGATTATAATCAGAGCAGATTATAATCTGAGCGCAAACGAATTGGGCCTTAAAAACCAAATTACAAACCATAAAATCAATCCAACTACATTGTGAAAGTTTTTAGTATGAATCTTATCACTAATATTTTAAATTCTCTGTCTTTGCTTTATTAAATTTGATCTCTAAATTATGATATCTTCTGTACAATTTTCAAAAACAAACTCTACTAAATAATGAGACTCTATCTACTAAAAATAGAGCCATATGTTTACAACCCATTGCAAAAAAAAAAAACCTCTAAAAGAGAGAAGAAATAATAACTAAGTGGGTTCTCCATAGGTCGAAACTTCCTATCCAACACATGGAATGACTAACCGAAATGGTGGAAAAATACTCATATTTATAGGAGAATAAGAGAAGTTTCAAAAACCAAACTTCTGTAAGACTTAAGTAAAATAACAATTTCACATAAAACATCTCCAATAGGTCAATCTATAACCCAATTGAAGTTCCTCATTTGGACCAAGAGTCCAACCTACTCTCACTCGCACATAGTGAGAGACCCATAAAGTTCTTTATCATAAAACGAATTATTTACCTCTTTATCTCTCGTCGTTTTTTTTTTCATACTTCGTGTCAATCATGACCGCATGACACGATATGTGACAGTCTTATACGAGAAGCCTTTTTAGGTTTTTAGGCTGAGTAATAAGTGGTGCTACAACCCAAAAAAATGTGTGATGATATAAACACTTGTCTCATCCAAAAATAAAATGTCACGGTTTCTTAGACATGTTCATATACATAGCTAGTCCAATCTCTTTAAGTCTATGACAAGACTAGGACTTTAACCACGCTTAGTTTTGATAGGTATCCACATCCATGAAATCCTTCAACAGAATCACATAATGGATTGACCTCATGATACTATCATGCATGTCTATGTCAACACAATCTTCCTTTTGCCCCTTATCAATTTGATCAAAGGTAGATGTTTTTCTAAGTGTCTCCCATCAAATTCTATTTCACCATAGCCTCTTGAAAGACACCAAAGTAACATGCAATACTTTCTCTTTTCATGACAGAGTCAAGAATAATCATAGCTATAACAGATTCATCACATTCAAACTTGAAACGAGAGAGATATAAACTAATTTCACTATTGCTTCAACTGAACATGAAAAATAATTGTTAAGAGCAAGTGGTAATTTTAAATTTGTATTTAAACCTGAAACAAAAATATATAGATCTAATTGTTTGAGATCAAAAGTTAAATCAAAAATCATGAAAACAAGGAAAAAAAATTAAAGCCACAAAGTAAATTTTATTTTGGTCAGAACAAGGTAAAATTTGACCATTTTGATCCAATAACATATTATTGTTCTAGGATGACCTAGGCCCAATTACGATACTTTCAATTTTTGTTGGCCCATATATAGCCGCCACTGCCTCACGGAAAGTAAAGTTCATCACTAGCAAGCCCCATAAACCCTAATCTCTGCCTATATATATATTTCACCGTTTTTCACTTTCCATTGCACATTCTTTCGCCTGTTTTCCATTTTCTTCTTTTCTTAACTTTGCTATTGGTGAGTTTCCACACTCTTTTATACTGTAGATTTAAACTATTTCTGCATCATTGTATATTACAGATTCTTAAGTTTTTGTTTATCGTTTTTGTTCGATTAGTTTTCTGGATTCATCTGTGTGTGTTGATGATACAAATTTGTGGACTAGAGTTTCTGATCTGAGTACCATACTCAGAACTTGATTAGTAACCCTTGGCTGTCTGAGCACACATTTTTCCAAATCCTCGAATTCGTTTTTTGATTTCTGTTTATTATTTAATTACCTTCTGCAAGATTATCTCTCGTTTTGAATGTGCTGGTTGATTTGGTTTCAAAATTGTGGCTGATGATGATACTTTAATATATCTTAGCGGATTTCAGTGAGATTTCTATCAATGATCTGATTGTTACACACACTGAAGCCTTTTTTTTTTCTCTGAATTTTATCTTGACAATTTTTCTCTTGCTTAAGTTTCAAACATTAGGTCTTTTCTGAAATTTTGTTTTGTTTTTGCGTTAAAAGCTATGAATCTTTTGGTGCTGTGATGAGATGAAAACACTTGGATGTGTTTTTGGGCAGTGGACGATTCCATGAGGTTTCGCCGTGAGCCTATAATTAAACGACTTCTCCTTCCACTGAGCACTAAATTAACTCACATTTTCTTTCGTAGGTTAGATTTAAACTATATTGAGTCTCCATTGTTTTAGGTAAAATATAACTTTTAGGTTTGGAGTGATTATCATAATATCATTTGCGTCCATTACCAATTCCAGGACGATATATCATTCTTCTTGGTATAATGGCTCGGACGCCACATTTATTTATGTGGTTATCCTGATTGGTGGCTTCTCACAGTGCCATTTAGTCCTGGAAACGCCACAAATATCTCGGCAATGGATCCTCTTTCGTTCTCTGCATTTGGGATTTCAACTGTACATCTTTATGATCTTATGGCTAGCTCTGCTTTTGTTGATAATTCTTTTTTGACCTATTCATTCTTATCAAGGATCATGCAGCATTTAGAAAAATTGAGCGTTATTTTTTACAAGTTTGTAAATATAATCAGATTCAAGATATGTATCTTGAATATTTTGAATCTGGTTGTATTTGAAGTAAAAAATTGTTTTTAGTTTTCTTAATGTTGCATGTTGTTACCAGATGGCCCATAAGAATGAATGGGCAATATATATATATCAACATAAGTAAAACTAACCGTTATTTTAATTTGCACGGTTGAGATCCAAATAGAGAGAAAGGGAGATGATTCAATGTGGATAACAGCAATATTAATTCTAGATATAATGTTTCAAATTTCAAAGACTAATTCTAAATGTTCTTTCATTTACAAAGGATATGATCATTCGTCAGAGGTTCAAATATGGCCGATTACCAAAACTATGGTCATTACCAAAAATATATTATCTGATTGATAATTTTATTGGTTTTTTAATTTTAATTTAGTTAATTAGTTTTTATATATATTAATAATGTTTTCATCATTAGTATATATAAAAACTAGTTTAGCTAGGTCAATTGGAAATAAAAAATTATCAACCATTAGCTATGAAGTATGGACACGGGACATGGACACACTGACATGTTAAACTCATGTCACTTTCAAAATTGCGCGACATGACACGGCATATATTTATATATATAAATAATTAAATATTTATAATTTTTAATTTAAAATTTAAAAATTATAATTATAATTTATAATATATGTTATATTCATTTAAATTTAAAAATTATAATTTTAATTTATAATATATGAAAAAGCTAAGGATGAACCATGCTGCGATTTGAGGATCTCAATTGTTCTCCCGATTAGGTTCAAGGATTGAGTGGTTGTATCAGCATTCATGTGCTGATTAGTACCATCGAGAAGAGAGGTGTTACCATTCTTCATATCAAATTAAAGATGCAGCAAGCCAATTTTTGTCTTTCCTTCCAAGTCTAATCCACTGAAGTTGCACAGTTCATCCAATGTGGTGTTCAAAATTAGAACCAAATTGATTTCATCAAACTAAATTAAACTGAACCAAAGCAAAAATCTAATTAATTCAACCAATGAATGATTTGATGTGGTTTGGTTAAAAATATATTAAAATCGAATGGTTTTAGTTTGGTTCAATTAATAATTTAGATATAAATTATTATGTCATTATAAAGAATAACATGAGATCTCAAAGATAAGTTCATTCCAAACCAAGTTGCCCTTGCCAAAGGACAAGGAAGGAAAAGATAGTCTAAGGATTCAATAACATCACACCCATAAGGCGTCACTAACTGGAAGACCTTGAAGCAAGTTAGTTGATGTGACCAAAAATAAGTTAGTTGATGAGACCAAAATACACATTCTAGTATATGGAAGTTGATGGCAATTTCATTCTCAACATTTCTTGTATATTTTAGAGAGTTGAAGAAAGAGATAAAAAGAGTTTAATATTACAAAATAATATTACGTAGAATTCATATTTTCTTTCTATCTTTAAACTATACAAAAAGTACGAGTTCGCAAGACCTTTGTCTAACTACTTGAGTAGTTGAAAAAATGTATAAATTATTCAATTTAGTTAAAGTAATATAATAATTTTTAAGTGTAATAATTTCTTAAAATTAAAATTTATTTAAACTAAAATATAAGTCAAAGTGTAATTTTGGTCTCTAATATTTGGGATAAGTTATAATTTCGTCTCTTATCTTTTTTTTTTCTCAACAATTTCACTTCCTAGTTCCCATGAGTGGATGTGGACATACATCTTTCATTTTAAATTGATTGTGATGAGTTTAAAGTGACGTGTTACTTTTTGAGTTATTTCTTTATTGAGTTTAAACTGTTAATAAACAAGATTAAATTGAGTTCCAAAAGTAGTATGCTCCTTTCGTAGTAAAAACATTAAGTAAATCATATATCTCTTGTTTCAATTTCAATTGTGATGAGTTAAGAGTTGTTTTATTTTTGACGAGTCATTTTTTTGTTTAGTTGGAACCATCAGCAAATGAGGGCACATTTGGTCCGAAAGTAATTCTAGGATCAAAAAGTAAAAAATTATGGAAAATTTTTTTCAGGTTCGATTTGACCACATTTACTAATAATTTCAACTGGGCATAAAAATGACTCAAAAAAAATAACTCGTAGCTTTGAGCTCGTTGCAATCAAACTTGAAATGAGAGAGGTATGACCAATTTCGCTCTTTTGACTATGAAACGAGCGACTCACTTTAAAACCTAATTGACTTTGTTCGTAGACAGCTCCAACTGGACTAAAAAAGGACTCATTAAGAGAAATTCATAACTCTAAATTTGTTGCAATCAAACTTGAAACAGGAGAAATATGACCACACTCAATCATTGAGACCAAATAATGAAACTTTAGAAAAAATATAAGACCAAAATCTCAAGAAAAGAAGATAATGGTATAAATTGCAACTTATCTCAGTGATAAGGAATCAAAATTACACTCTAATTTTGTACCGAGAAAAAAAATTACACTCTAACTTAAAATTTTTATAATTTTACATGATACATATAGTTTTTTTTTTTTAGAACCTTTCATGTCTTTTTTCAACTTAAACTTTATTATGGTCTTTTATATAATTTTTTTTAATTTAATCCCTCATAATTCGTGTTAACAATGTCAATCCATCTATGTAAGTTTGAACTAAATTAATAATGAAACAATATTATTTAAAGATGCAAAAAAATTAGGTAATAACATGATATGTTAATTATCACATAAATACATGTGAATAGACATCTTTTCTATTCACGACAATTTTTATAAGTAACTTTTTATATTTTTTTAACTTTTGCAAAAAAAAAAATTGATTTTCTATAAATATATTTTGTTACTATGAAAATAAAATTTACTTTTGTATCAATGAAAATATTATGTCATTAATTAACAAAATCATATTTTCAATAGGGAACTAACAATCAAATTTGTGAGTAATTTTCTTGACTATCCGCATCCAGAAGGATATATCTATTTCATGGAAAAAAAATTCAAATACTTCAACCAACAAATTTAATGGCCTGTGTACCAAACTTGTTCTACATGAATCTCATGAGATAAAATCCTTGCTAAAAACTTGTTAGATTATAATCATTCCTGTATACGAATCTTGACTATATGAATCATTTCTTGGTTGAAAGATAGATTCCAGAAATTATAGCTATCCCAGCTATGGCAACACCAGCAGAAGCAAGGATTCCACCTACAGATATAACTGGCTTGGGAGATGGAATTGTCAAAAGATCCTTTACCTATGAAACAGCAACGAAAACTATCAGTAACAAGAAATGATGATGAATCATATGCTGAAAATGATAAAACATGATTTTGAAATTAAACCTACAAAAATAGAGGCAAAATCTCATTTTAGTGCCTAAATTATATGATGAATTCTGTTTTAGTCTCTAAACTATCATTTGCTCAGATGTGGTTCTTGATACTTTACTAAACTAGACACCTGACTTGGATAGATGATTTCTCTCTTATATGTCTTGATAAGTAAGTTTACAGAAAAAGAGAAAAAATCTTCATTTTTAGAAGGAAAAATAACCACAAATTTATTTTTAATTTAGGTCTAAAGAAGATTTTTCTTTATTACTCTGTCAATACACTTATTATGACAAATACGAGAAAGAAATCGTCTATCTCAACTGTCCAATTCAAAGATAACGACAAAAACCAATCAGAATCATGTTTTGAAATAATGGTAGAATAAAGTTTGAGGATAAAAACGGAATAAAAAACAGTTTAAGGACCCAAACGAAATTCAGCTTATAGCTCACGGACCAAAATAAAATTTTGACCGAAAATAAATCAACCCCTTTGAGATACTAAATTATTATCAATAGCTTATACTAGAATTGTATTATATTCACAAATAAAAAGTTCACCAACCACGATAGGTTGCTTCCAGTGCTTCTTTATTCCTTGTAGATGTCCCTTGCCAACAACAGCAACAACTGAGTTGCTTTCCCTTGCCACTTTTAATAATGCGGAGGACATGTACCTAGATAGTTATCCAAGTTGGTTAAAGAATTGAATCCAAGAAAAACATAGAGTGATTGTTTAGACAATCTAAATTCTAAACAAAGAAGAGGTAGCTTCTTATTATCATGTCATGTACAGTATAGTTAAAAATTTACAATGTAGAGTGAAGGAGGCAGGGGAGGAGAGCCTATAGACTTACTAATAGTGACATCCAAGCCTTCATTTTTTGTCTACTAAATAGAGAGGAAAAAGAAATATATACATGACCTATTTATTGACCTGAATCATATGCCAACACCCAGTCATGCTCGTAAAGTAGTCGAACATATAGTGAAGAGTGAACATTGTTGACGCTTATGATGCTATGAATATCAATATATGATGATGTTCTTAGAGTACAATGAAGCTACTTGAGTAAAACTCCCAAAGGCCGAAGCAAACCAAACAAAGAAAGGGGCATCCAATCTATAAACGGTCTAAGAAATTTGGATAATTGGATTCAGGTGTCCAGATAGGCGTTCAAATTCCAAAATATAGAAATTTAAGGTACCAAAAAGACCCCTGCGAAGGCTAGGTTGCAGTTGTTAGCATAGCTTTTATATGGTAAATGTCAAACGGAACCATATTCTTCAAATTGTGGAAGCATGTTGTAACAAACAATTTAGTGAATAACAGATATAGCATGTCAATGTCAACCATTTGTGAAACAAAATTGTAAATTTGAATGAACGAAAGGGTAGTGCCAGAGAACTTACTGATCTCGCTCATGTACAAGAGTCTCCATTAAAGTTGGGAACTCCTTGCTCATCTCTTGAATAACAAGAGTTAGCATGTCATTGTCATCCATTTCTTTCAACTGAAGAAACACATACCCCAGTAAGGATATAGAAAAGAATTTAGCTGACCATTTCCTCCTAATCACAAGTATACGAGAATCATGAACTTTACCATCTTATCAAGATCTTCGGGGCTGGGCAAAAACACTGCTTGAAACAGTAAAGAATACAACAATTTTGCCTTATGCCAAAGTGGCATCTTTCTCCACGTCCTCCTTATTGTAATCTGTCTCGATCAACAGTGATATATTAATACAATCCAAACAAGGAATTTCTAAAGCACAACCACACAATATGTGCCTTAAAGGTACAAGAATGTCATCAAATACTGGAAACCGCAATATAAAACTAAGGAAAATACATTAACTTTTTTTTCTACATTTTGATAATTCCCTCTTACTTGCAGAAACAAGAACTAAAGATTAACAGCAAACATCAAACATGATAGAGCAAGCCTTTTCAAGTGACTCAAAAGTCAGGACATGGCTGGCTACTTATACCCATTACCCAGATCAGACACATCTAAGATGCGGCACGGTCCCATCCATAAAAAAAAATTGTGCTAGCTTTTCTGGTGGTTTCATATAAATTTTATCCTCAATGAAAGAGGGAACACACATGCCAGGGAATGGTAAAACATGGCAATCGGCATCATATTCATGTGCTATCAGTGACAGACATGAATAAACAATCTTTCGTTGATGGGTTGGCTGAATGTGGCTGAAAATTGCGCTGGGTATATCAGATATTCAAGTATATTGAATCCTTATAATATCGAATGTAATAGTCTAAACAGAGTGACAAGACTATCTCCTATCATTCAGCAAATTCTAAACCAAAAATTCATCCAACCTGTACAGGGCGATCACCAAGTATCACTCTGCCACCATACTTGATTGCTTCTTCATATGCCACACGAAACTCAGCACCAGGAAAAACCTCAAGCCTATCAGCAATCTGTAAGAAATTTAAGAGATAAAAGCCATGTTAAATGAGATAAACAGCATTCTTGAATAACAATGGATCAACAATTGAAGGATACTAATCTTATAAGGATAATGAATATATTATCAAACAATAAAACAAACCTTAGCAAGGAACCAGCTGTATAGTACTCCAAAGATGTTTTGCTTTTTTTTCAACATTCCAATCATTTCTCCAACAGTGGGCACCTGGAAGAAGGAAATAAATAAATACATAAATGAAATATATGGAAATTATCGAGGGCAAAGTTCAATATCAACAGCATATAGGCTATTAAACTTTGGTAATCTAAGCTGAACTCCAAGACATGGAAATCCACTAAGATGTAATTTTCAATTATATAGGCACCTATTGCTGAAAGGAAATATGTCTATTTTCTTCTTTATTCAAAAGGAAGAATGAAAAGCACATAATAAAATGATCAAGGAAAATAAGCCAATCTATACTTAGGCAGCATTTTCTAAAAACATTGTGATTATCTTCCTCCTTTAGCGGAACAATACTAAGCCATTTGACAACTAGCAAGGCAAAGAGCAGACCTTTAGATTTTGAGGGGCCAGCACTCTAACACGACTTGAGCACAATTCTAAAAACACAACCTGGAACCCAAAAAAAGAACATACAATCTCATCAGAAAAAAATTGAAGGAAGACATGAAATAAAAAGGCAGGCAGCTAATCAGCTGAATGATCCATCTATATTAACCAAGAGTTATTGAGTTCAAATGAGAAGCACCTGAGGTTTCAGAAACTTGATTATTTCTTGAACTTCTCTGCAGGATTCCTGTAAACAAACAGAGTTCAGAATACATGCTAATCTCTCTCACTATGCCTATAATATACTATGTGTAACACAATGCTCCAAACTGCCCCTCTGCGTGTATTCTCTCTTCCTATAAATCTCAAAGGTGAGAAGTGAGAACAAACTACAGACGTTTATTTCAAAAGTGAAGCAACCAGAGTTCAGAATACATGCTAATCTCTCACTATGCCTATGATATACTATGTGTAACACAATGCTCCAAACTGCCCCTCTGCCTGTATTCTTTCTTCCTATAAATCTCAAAGGTGAGAAGTGAGAACAAACTACAGACGTTTATCTCAAAAGTTTGTTGTATGGCCCCAATGTTGTTCTTATAATTCAATCATAACACATGTTAAGAAATAAGAAACCTGCTATTGTGAACTCAGAAATGCAATAATACGTTCTTTGGAAATGAATTTCTAAATTCCATAAATCAGAAAACAAGTGAATTCGAAATCCTCAAATTAGAATGAAGCCGAGCACAAAGGAAATGAATTGATGAAGCAATTTATTTACCTGAGAAACATGAGCAGTACCGACCAAGTACACGTCACAAACACCACTTTCAGCAGCGGACTCACACGAGAGAACGACAACATTTCTAGAGAGCTCATGAGGCAGTACCGTTGGCTGATCGGAAGCGGAAGCTGCAGTATCGAGAAAAGGCGATCCTGTGACTTCATCGGGCTCGTCGATTCGAACCATGCTATCAGATAAACTCTCGATGTTAAGATTCCGGATGTGAACAAAATCCTCGCCCTCGACGGCGGCGGGCGTATCAGATTCCGGCGGCTGTGGGTCCATTAACAACTACCGGAGAGACTCGATTGAATTCTACGGCGAGAAATCGGAGAAAAGATTATTGCAGTGAAAGCAGTGTGGGAAGAAGCTAGGGGAGGCTGACTCGGACGATTTTGAAAACGAGTGAGACCGAGTTCGTGATTATATACAAATTATCCGCTTCCACCTTCAACGTTATATTATTAACTTATAAGGCTACCGGTGAAAATCATGGTTTATATATCATTTTGACTCCAAAATAAATCTAATTTAATCACTATAACTCATCCAGCTAATCCTGTAATAAATGGTATGTAATGGTATGTAATAAGATTAATTTGACCATTACATATATTAATTTTATGCGTACAATAACATATACGCAGGTATGTAATAACATATACGCATAAATTATATATAATTTTATGCGTACAATAACATATACGCATAAATGTATTATCCATATATGCGTACAATAACATATGTTATTTTTGATTCCACATAAAATTAAAAAAATCCATAAAATTAAAATTTTATGCGTACAATAACATATACGCATAAATGTATTTTCCATAAAAAAAATTAAAAAAGAAAAATAACATATAGTCATATACGCATAAAATATATGAATATTTTGGTTCCTCATGTTTGCTTAAAGTTTCATTTTGATCCCTCAAGTTTTTTTCATTCTGCTTTGATCCCTCAAGTTTCTAAAAAGTTTTACCGTTAATTTTAATTTTTTTCCATCCACTTTTTCTGTTGAAATAAAAAACTAATAGGGATGTCAAAATGGGCTCAAGTCCGCGGGTCCGGCCCGCTAAATGGGCTGTCTTGGGCTACAAAATATAAGCCCGTTTAAATGCGGGCTTAAATGGGCTGGTCCGTTTAGCCCGCGGGCTAAACGAGTACGGGGCAGGCTACCCGCGAGCCTAAATGGGCTTGTGTTTTTTAACAAAAAAATAGGCCTATGAACAAAAAAAATCTGCACTAGATAGTAAAAAAAAAATACATATTTGGCCCAATAATTGTTTTTGGCCTGTTGGCAAAAAAAAAACAGTTTTAGCCAAAACAAAATACAGTTTTAGAAAAAAAAAAGCCTATGAACAAAAAAAAAAGCCCGTGGACCGGCCCGTTTAGCCTACGGGCTTTGACGGGCGGTCCGCGGACAGCATGTGGGAAGCCCGTTTTTAAACGAGCTGGCCCGCCCCAGCCCGCTAAGAGGCGGGCCTATCGCGAGCCTGCCCGTTTTGACACCCCTAAAACTAACTTTCATCTCCCAACAATTTATTCTTTTACAAAAGAAAAAAACCTTAATGCAAAACCTTAATGCAAAACAGCAAAAGAGCAAAATTGTTTGGTGATGAAAGTTAATTTTTTTTTCTTTTTTTAACATAAAGAGTAGATAAAAAAAAGTTAAAGACTAACGGTGAAACTTTTTATAAATTTAAGGGACCAAAACAGAATTTTAAGCAAACATGAGGGGCCAAACGGAAAAAAATTGAGGTACCAAAATAAAACTTTAAACAAATGTGAAGAACCAAAATAAGACTTTGGCGTATTTTAAAAGCTTTGTTTTGGCCATTAAGTATAAAACTTATTTTAAATTGTTCTTGTGTATCTTGCCTTCTTCCCATCACCTCCTTTCACCTCGACTACGAATTCGACTCTGCCACTGTTGACAACTTTGTGCGACGATGACTTGCTCACAAAACCAGAAGCTATGACTTGCTCAAAAGTCAAAATTGACTGTGAATAGCTTAAGAATCAGATACAATCTAGGCCCTCCAACATTGATATTGCCTTGATTTACCGTTCTTAATAATGAAAATGGGCACTGATTTTGATAATCAAAATATCCCATTAATATAAACTATATCATTGGATCCATGCAAATCCAACACAAAAAATATCAGCCATTTTTTCTTCTCACAGTATCACATACACTATCTGGATATGCTCTAAGATATTGACAATTTCCAACTACTCAAATCACCAAAAGAAATATAATCACAACTCTATTCTGCAGATTAGACTATATCAGCATGTGCAACTGGTACTACCTCTTCATCAAGACCATCCACATCCACATTCTCATCTTCACCCTCGTACTGCAAATCAAAGTAAAATTGTTCTTTCAGATGATATAACTATAAGCATATAAATTCTGGAGGAATTTTACGTCTTTATTAGGTAACGGGTAATTTGGAAGTTAGGAATTTGTTTGAAATTTCAACAACTTGATTTATAATAATGAGATTAATCTTTTATTTGTTCCTTGATACGCTTTGCACAAAAATTCAGAATAATTAACAATTGAAAATTCTATTTCTATCTTAATCTTAATTATTTTATTAAGAGATAAAATTGACGAATAAGAAATAAAATTCACTAAGAATAAGATTTATTTTCTTTTTTTAGCATTTAGACCAAATGAGTATGAAATTACGTTGATACTTTTACATATTACGAGTAACATACGAGACATCTCTATTTTCCACCGGGGATTCCTTAGAATTACCACTGGTTAACTTTTAATACGCCTCTGACCATCAAATGAAATGTGAATAACCCAGAATCTATGACCAATCATTGTGGGTATAATGATAGATGCTCAAGATCAAGTTACTAACTTACTATTATTTCTTTTTCTCCTTTTGTGATAAGCTTATTTATTTTTCTCAATAAATGATTCACTACAAAAAGATTTTTAATTTAATGAACGTGTCCCAGTTCATTACTCCTTATTTTTTCACTGTATTTATATAATTTTCCAAATAATTGAAACCATAAATATGAAAGCGAAGTATTTGAAGAATGAAAGAACATGGATTTGGTAATAGGAGATAAGGCTGGACTGAATGAACTGACCTGTGAATAATTCTTACTAGAAGACATCAGAGCTGGGGGAAGCAGAAGCTGTAAGTCATTCACCTTAAGCGCCACTTTATTCTCATTTTCTGCGTGTATGGTTTCCATTTTCTCAATGTTATCATCCAGTTCGATCTCAACTTCCTCGTCGACCACATGAGCTGCCATGCTAGTAGATGGCAGCGCATCAACCTTGGATTCCTTCAACTTCACATCATCAATGAAAATGAGAGAGACCATTTACATCATTAATTGCCAACTATGCATAACCTCGTTCAAGGTAAATAAAAAATGCAATGAAGCAGATTTACTTCATTTTTAGTGTCTAATTAACTCTGTTCACCTTTTCAGAATAGAGGTTGTTAGAAGAATTAGATATTCCTTTCTTCTGTCTGCCTTCAAGATCTAGGGACCTAGTCGCTTCAGTCCCATTGTTAGGGCCCCCAAGGCCATCATTCCCCTTATCATCATTTGACTGAGCAGCCAAATTCCACCGAGAAAGCTTCCTGGTTCTCGCTGTTTCAACCGAATGGCCAACTTTTGATTTATCTACATGCCATAAAGAAATCAGCATTAATACACTGGAGCAAATCACCAACAAAGCACCACAATAAACCAGAGGAAGAGCTGATAGCAAATGTGCTTATCTCCAAAATAAGATTTCCATTGAATTAAGACAAGCAAATCTAATTACTCCATTGAAGATAGATAATTGTCATGACACGAGATAAAATGTTAAGAATCAGAAATAGTATCAAGTAATATGCCACATCTATTGAGCCAGGTCAACAAAACTCAACCAGTTCATACTGAGACAAAATATGAAATTCCATTTCCTGTACAATCATAATGAATATGCAATATCCAAAGGGTCTCAGGTTCCAACAAAAAAAAGTCAGGATTAATGGAAGTCTTGTGTAACAAAAATTGGTCATTATATAACAAAAACTCTCCAGAATATGCGCTCCAGAATCATAGAAGTTACAAAACATGAACACTAAGCAGAATATATCTACCTTCAAATTGGAACTAGAAAATGATAAATATAATTCACTAACTAAAGGGTCTCCTAATAAATCATAGATGAAAGAATAAATTAGCTTGTTTATAAATAAGTATGATCACATCCAATGCATAGACAAAGGCAAATTTGAAAGTTGAGCTTCAGTTGTTGTAATTTGTCATAAAATTAGAATACATTATATCGAGAGTCAGAAACACTTCAGCAGAACAATTGTTCACTAAATTCTAAGAAACTACCACCTTGTTTTGATTCTTCAACAGAATCTAGCTCAACATGCACCCTTTTCCTGTGTGGAGAAGCATCATTCTGCTCCACGTTATGTTTGATGATAGAAGGAAGGCTTGTGTCCTCACCATTGCTAACGATATCAATGCTCAAATCTTCTTCATTGGCACCAATTCTAGTAATGTCTGAGTCAAGTTGATCTCCTAACCTTTGAAGTCGGGCCTGTGATCTACACATGCAAATTAAATGAACATAAGAGTATTTCCAGAAAAAAGAAAAAAAGATGAAACAGAATAATGTTAAGAAAATTAAGCAAATAGAAATGAATAAATTGGTAAGAAACTACAGAAAACAAAGAAATAATGTAACTTGCCTTTTCAGTTCATCTTGTAATCGAGAGTTATGATTATGTGCTTTGATAAACTTCCTTATTTTTGAGGTGATCCTGAATTCTCCAACATGAACAAAGGGAGAAGAAAGGTCAGGGTGGAAACATAATGGCTAAAGCAAAGTGACAGTCAGTCTGACTGACAAATGACAAAGATAAACATATACAAATCCAAGCACCTTTTATATTCTTCATTCTCTTGGCATAGTTGAGCTTCAAGTTCCCGAATTCTAGAATTAAGGCTATCCACTTCTTGAACACTCTCATCCAAGAGGACCTTAAACAACAAAATGTAGATAAATAAGTATAATTAATATATACACATAATAGATTAATAGCACCAATTTAACAAAGAATTGATTTTATTTTCCCTTTTTATTTGGGGAAGTGGGCTAGAATGAAAATTCCATTATTATTCACACAACAGCACATTAAACAAACAAGTGAACAACACTTCCTACCTAATGCAGCAAAAGCAATCTTAACTAAACATCTACGGTGAAGAAAACTTTGCACTACAATTTTCCCATCCTAACAAAGGTGGACTAACATAGTCAATCAATACTCTAGCTATGACATATTTGGATATTCCATACCATCCTTGTTCACAATAACTACTATTATCACTATTCCTATCCTACGGTCCTATTTCATAATTCATCAGCATGTTAAAGATAAAGGTGACTTCCTATGCTATCAGATATCTTTTGTATCATTAATTAACATCATATAATAGTTATATCCAATTATTCACAATAAAGGAAGAAAGTCAAGTGACCTCGTATTCATAGCGTAAAAAATTCCACATTCAAGAGCATATATTTTGATAAAGTTCCTTTTTACAATTATTTTGACAGTTCATAGCCATGCAAAGAAATTGGGTACTATTCATGTGCAATGTTTTGAGAGCTAGGGTTAGCATAGACGTACACACAGAGAATACTTGCAAATAATAGGTATCGGTTACTATAATAAAACTAACCCCTAATTGAAACTTTTGGTGCTCATGTGTGTTGATATCCAGTTGTACTTTCTTCAGCTGCACACAAGTCCAAGAAAAAAATTAAAATGAAATTTCCAACAATTTAGGAAATATTTTTCCATGTACTCATTAGAAAAAGTTTAAATAGAATTTTAAACCTGCTCTTCAAGAGTATTTCTTGAACCAGATGAAAGCAGCTTTCCTTCTTTAGCTGAATCTTGAATTCTATCAGAGACTCTCAAACTTCCAGAAGTATCACCTTGGCCAGTAATGCCCTTATCTCTCTTACGTTTCCTATCACTGCAATGACAATGAATAGATATCAAGATCATGGATGAGGAACAAAAATAAACAAAATACTAACTGAACAAAATGAAGGCTAGCCCTGAGGCAGAGGGCACATTTCAGTCACTATGTGTCTGAGAAGTCAGGACAGAACTTCATATGAGCAATTCCCACATCAAGATCTTGCTAAATTGTATCAAATGTAGGACCTGGCAAACCCTGTAACTCTGACTATGGTGAAACTCTTTTAAATGATAAGGCTGCCATCAAAGCATGTTACTGCTTTAAGGGTGCTCTGAAGATTTATGCAACAAGCCAATAACAGTAAAAGGTGACACCTTCACATACAAGTTTCATGTTTCTCAACTCATATAGCACCAAATCTCGGCAGGCAAAGAAATTTGTTGGCAATGAAACAAAAAAAAAACAAGAGAAAATAAAAATGTACTTAATGATGATTTACCTCCTTTTCTCCAAAGACCTCCTGGGGCTGTCTTCTGCAATTATCAATCCATGAAAAATAAGGAACCAAGAAAGGGGTGGATCATATAATGAAAAAAATTTGGGCAGGTTATTGTTACAAGCACAAATATACACTCTAGTGCATGCGGTCACTAAACCCTTAAAACCATACTAACAAGTACAACCAAATAAACTCAGATGAAGAGGTGTATAGTAAAGCACCTAATTATCTCTCGCTTAAGGATCCCATATAATCTAAGAAACTAAATTGACAAAAGGGTTATCTGAGACATTTTAAGGATTTGGAGACACCAGTCTTAAATAATGTGAAATTGCTGTCACTGCAATGAATACCATTTATTATGCGATAGTAAAATGACAACACCATTGAACAATATTAAAAAAAAAATGACAGCAAGCAAAAATAAATACAGATTTTGTACTTAACCACGAATAGTCTGGCGGACTCTAGCATCTCTAGTTGGAGATAACCTTTGAGGTGATAAATGCCTTCTGTCTAGTTTCCCTCTCAAATCACTACCTAAATAGTCTCTCCTACCTGCAATAAGAAAAGAAATTCCATGACCTAAAGAACAATTGAAAGCAACAAATATTGAGTGAATTTTGGGGAGGCGGTGGTGGAGAAACAGAACCTATAAATTGATTATGAGACAAAGCTTACCATTAAAATGAATAACAAGAGAAATATAATAATGAATAGTTATAGACTTATAGTGCCTCCCATGTAAGAGCAAAATGGTCACAAAAATTAGCGACAGATATAAAACCCAAGAATGTAGCTTATATCTTTGAAGTGCGATCAAGGTTGCAATGGATTAAGAACAATTCATTTCCTCATCTTCTTGTTGAGCAGTGAGATATAAAATACAATCCAAATGTAGAGATATCTCCAAGATGATTCTAGACAAATAAAATCCATCCACATGATATCAGATTTGATTTCTTCAGGTAACATCCCCTTTAAACAATTAATTACATTCTGCCTTTGCCCAAAAAGCCACAGCATAGCATCATCCAGAAGTGTCAACCAAAAGGAAAACCATAAGCTCCATAAACTCAAGCAGTAGAACTTGCTACATGAACGGACAAAATAATTCATTGAAGTTGCTTCAGATCTAAGTATAATACAAGAAGTAATCCATGAAAGCCCAATCAGGATCCTTCCAGAAACATTGTGCAGTCCCACAGATTCAAGGAAGAAACGATGAAATATATTTCCGTGAAAAGGAAATATTATGAACAACACCAGCATTGACCTTTAGGTAAACCAACCCAGCAGAATCCAAACCGAAGATTCTTCCATATAAATTAAAATATCTCCATATCGCACAGTATTCGACCAGTCTCAAAACAAGATAATGTGATCAGACATCCTATCATTGAAAAAATTAATCTGACATTAATTTCATATGCTATTAGTTAAGCATATCTAAGCCCCTTGCTCTGGTAACAAAGAATCGAATGAAAAATAGACCTGTCTATCAGATAAGTATCAAGATCCATAGTGTTTAAAGAAATTGAAATCCGGATTAATCAATAAAGTTTCTTGGAGCATCACAAAAAAAGCTTGGAAGTTGGAACATAAACGAATAGTTTACAAGCAAGGCCATGAAAGTGGTAACACATCTCTTACTTATTTCCTTGCATTTTTCTACTTTGATTACTCAACTTTCCCATTCAAAATGGGCATCTCATGATTAATGTTGGCAGTATCAAAGGACCAAAGATTCACACCCAATGGACCAATAGATATATAACCATATGCAGAGGCTAGTATACGAAAAAAATAATAATAATGAAACATGATTACAAAATAGTCCAAGAATATTTACAAGCGAAAGAAGCAACATAGTGAGATCTTCAAGATTGTGTAACATCACAATATATTTATAGTAACATCACATGTGATATCATAGGCAAAGTAACATCTAGCTGATGGGAAAAAAAAAAGCATCACATCAAGATTATTCAGCCAGCTATGCATTAATTCATCAAAATCCTACAATGCCACAAGCAAAGCATGGTTTCCCTACATCCCAAGTAACAAGATTGATATCACAGTCAAGTGATTTACTTTCTTCTATAAGCCACCACTTAAATTCCTAGACTTCCAAAATTAATTCAGTACATAGTCAGGTGTCCTAAGACCCTCAGCCACAGGAGACAGACTCAACTAAATAATAAAGGAACGATATGGCAATATAAGCAGAACAGTTTGTACCACTTTGTGAGCTAGAGAAACGCCTCAGCTCAGCATTCCCATGAGCAAATGTGCAATTTTGGCGCGGACAGCGACCCCCCTTCTGATATGGTACACATAATTTGGTCTTGAACTGCTTTCGTTCCATCATCGTCATTTAAATTGTTTGTGAAGCGAAGAATTAATAGCCACTTCGTGAATATGAGATGATTAAAAGCACTACTACTCCTGCATTTTAACACAGCCCTAAACTGGAATTAGGTTGGAGAACGAAGTCTTGAACACAAGTTTATAACCATTAATTAAGCTTCTACTCTTGCTAAAAACATGTCAAACAAAAGATGAACGAACCTTGAACATTGCCTTTTTGGGAGAACCAACAAAAAGAATACAAAATCAAATTTCTCCGTTTCATTGAATCGCTGGGTAACAATTTCAAAGCTCAGTGCTCAGAAGATTAAAAAGAGAANAAAAAAAAAAAAAAAAAAAAAAAAACTCACCTCGAGCTTGAAGAGCGAAAGAGCGGCTTCGATAGTGAAACAGAGAAAACCCTTTCAAGAACTCAAAGGAGTGAGTATCGTGTTATTCTTCTGAAGATCTTTCCATTATTTAGGAATTTCAAGCTGCTCGACGATTGTTCATTGATTTGACTTCATTCTATTTAGACCCGACCCACCCAAACTAACAATTCCATCCGGAAAAGATTACCACAAGTTAGTATTTAAAAAGTTGAAACGTACCATTTAATTTTTAAAGATTAAAACAATATATTTTTTTAGTCTTTAAAAAATTAAAATAATATATTATTTAATCTATAAAAAGGATTAATTAGTATATCGTTGTGATTATTTAAGAACTAAATTGTATATTTCAATCTTTTAGGAATTGAATTGTCAACTCGATGATCTTTTAGGAACGAAATTGTTAATTTACTCAAATTAATAATTCATAAAATTTTATCTTTAATATAAATATTAACTTTTCCTTTACTTTAATAAGTAACTATTAACACAAATAAATAATAGGATCTTGTTATAAAGGGAAAAGATGGAAGGAAATGAAAAGGGAGTGGAGTTTTGATTTCGGCTTCAAAAAAATTTTAACATGCAACTTCACCTTTTCTCCCAACAACACTATTGCTTTGAAGAAATGGATGAGAAAGAAGAAAATAATTTTGTAAAATTTAAAAATAAATCAAATAAAATGCCAATGCATTATTGTCTTGAGCAATGAAGAATAAAAAAATTAGGTTGTATTTGGATTATATCACTTTAATTTCATGGGATTTGAAATGTAATGTCATTATAGGAAATTATTTTGCCTTTAGTTCGAGATTGATTTTGTCTTATTTAAAAGAATTTTTCTCAAAATTACTTTTTCAATTTTTTTTTAAAAGTTTAATGGGTTTATTTCTTTGATTACGGTGTTATGATTCATAGGGGAAAGAGAAATGATGGAAAAATTGTAAAGGAAAAGGATGGAAAGCTATGATTTTGTATTTACAATGATTAAATCGCACAAAATAGAAAGTTTTGTGCACTCTTGTTTATGCATTTTTGGCTAAAATTTTAACTCCTTAGTAAAAACTGTATATGGAAACTCTAATGTATTTTTATGTGTGTTTCGTTCCTTATTTATACGAGAGAGGGCAACTTTTTATTTCGTAGAAATAGGTAACGCTCAAGTGTTGCTATCCGGTTTTGCAAAACAAAAAATAGCAGTAACTTTTCATTTTACAGAAAAGGATAGTAGCATTGTGTTAGTTCCTATTTTTGCAAAACAAAAAAGTAATGACAACTTTTTGTTTTGTAAAAATGGAATAATGGATAGTGACACTATGGCGCTAATCCTTTATGCACAATATAGTCATTTTCTTTTAGGCTTGATATCATTATAGCAAATTAAAGGTGTATATATGTGATGTTCATTTAAACAGGGCATTTGTAAACTGTAGAATAAATAAATAAATTTAACTTTAAATTTATACCAAGTAAACTAAATAATCTCTAAATAATTGAAATATATAACTTGATTTCTAAAATATTATAACCGTAAGCAATTTAATTTTAGGGTCAAATTCAAAAAAAAAAAGAAATTCAAAAAATAAAGAATA
Source organism: Chamaecrista fasciculata (assembly GCA_003254925.1). Classification (NCBI taxonomy): domain Eukaryota; kingdom Viridiplantae; phylum Streptophyta; class Magnoliopsida; order Fabales; family Fabaceae; genus Chamaecrista; species Chamaecrista fasciculata. The sequence goes on along the minus strand of QANZ01030741.1, from coordinate 12,782 downwards.
TAATTTATGAAATAAAAAATATAAAATTAATTCAAATTTAAAAAGTAAATTATTAACGATTATATTATTTTAAAGATCAAATTGTTTGAATATTCAGATACTAGTTAGTTCTTTTTTTAGCCAAAACATACTTCATTCAACACCAAAAAAGCTCAAAGGCAATAATAAAAACCAAAGCAAGAAAGTTCGAAAGCTCAAGAGAACACGCAGTATAACTGCAGAAAATAAAAAACAAAACATAGCAAAAATCGTAAAACCCGGAAACCGGGCAAAGACACAACAGATAACAAAAAGTAGCACAGCACATCAGCTCACGCCAGATCGTGAGAAACAACAAACACAGCAACCAGAAGCCATCAGACAAGATCATAACCAGCAAAGATAGGGGTGTGACCACCCAACCAAAGGGCACATCTTTAAAACAGCCTTCTCAACTACCCAAAGAGCAGCCTTGTAATATTCACATAAGGTGCATAAAGATGCTAGTAAATTAAAAATAGTAGATTTCGAATGGACTCGAGCTTGACTGCAAGAACAACTAGAAAAACCAAAAACGTTTCTGCCTTTAAGTTCAATAAATTTTGTAATTCTTCAACATAATTTATCTTTCAAAAGAGTTCTACATGATTGTTTCCATTTAGTTTCTGTATTATGGCTCTTCTTCAATGCACTTAGGGCACCTGCATCTGAAACCATAATCTGCAAGGGATGCTTGTCTCTCTTCAAATGGAAGGTCTTCATCAACATATGAGATGGTTATCTGAAAATGTTTCCAAACGTTAATTAAGTTTAACAAGAGAAGTAAATTTTAAAGAAAACCTACTATTTGGTCCCTGGTTTACACCAAATCAACAAATCAATCTTTGAATAATCGAAATACATGATTTGGTCTAAAAAATATTTCAATTGTCAACGATTTGGTCTTTAATGATGATTTGGTTCCTGAATTTGATTTGGTTTTATATTTTTTGGTCTCTAAATTTGTATTATTTTTTTATATTTTGATCTTTGAATTTGACCCAATGACCAATTGTTTGCGATTGCAATAATTCAGGGACCAAAAAATATGCCTATGTCCATTATCTAAGAACTAAGTCATAGGATAAATTTAGGGACCAAAAAATAGACTCAAATGTTTTTTTTATTAGATCCCGATATAACATACCTCTTCTTCTTTACTGATGTTCCTCAGTGCAATTATAGTTGCTTGGCCATCTCTGTCCTGCATAAAAATACAGGAAATGCTGAAAAAAAATATATCTTTTTTTTCTGGGTATAGTGAAAAAAGAGGAATCTCATGAAAAATAAATCTGCGACCAAATAAATTCATCAAATCATATCATTGTAGCAACAACAACTCAAACCCACGTGAAATTTCTGGAAATTAAAAGCAAGAAATTATGGGTATAGTATATACCTCCTCTCTTTTGAAAGCCTTGGCATTAGGACAACAGGAATGGTTCATGCAGCTTTGCAAAGGAAAAAATGCAGTTCCTGAATTAAAATTTCACAATTATCAGTACAGTAATCCCTCAACATTCTTTGAGAAAAAGAAATGATCAGAATGAACCAGGAAGCAGAATGCACCCTATGATCATAATAGAAATGGAATTTCACCAACTCCAACAAGCAGAAAGGCAATATAATAACACATAATTTTGGAATCTCATACATAGTGAAACAAAGCAATCACATTCAAAGGTTCATCCAGACATATCCACATTTGCATTTTACTCATGATAGGACAGCTCAATATTCAGAAAGGAAAGGGGTGGATCAAAAGTTAAAAAAAAATGTTATATAAAAGTTAGGGACATGTCTACAGATTTAACAGACAAACTTCAGCACAAGCAGTACCCTGGCAACAAATTGAATAGTCTTCACCAAGAGCATCCAGAATTGGTTTAGTAATTTTCTCAGCTTCATCCTGCCATTAATGATTAAGAAAAAGCTAAAACTTGTTTTAAGATATAATAGTAAAGAAAGTATCTTAAAGCAAGTCATTTAAGTTCTGACCTTTTCAGGATAAGTTAAATCATCAATGTACAAGAAGTAATCCTCCACGGGAGAAGCTACTATCAAATCACTGACATATAAACCCAGGATTAGTAGTACACAAATAAAATGATCCAGAATTACAGCTGAGATGCTCAAGTAGTCAAGTGTTGTGTGGTTAAATCCCACGACTGAAACACAATATTTTAAGCATTGTGTAAATTAGACATAATACATGGTAATAAAGAATAAAAGAAAAATGAAGCACCAGAAAGTGCATTCTTACAGATTATTTTGCTCAAACATGCCAATGATATGTCCATATATTTCAAGGGAGAATACTGGTTACAGTCAAGGACATAGAGCCACGATCATGGAGAAGATTATGAGTTTATGAAAGATATACATAAGGTCATGGGCATTTTTCCATGAAGACATAGATCATCAATTAAGCTTCTGGAAGGATACATGGCTCACACTCCTTGTCAAATATAGCTGTCTTAAGGAGTTGGAGTGACTGAAACATTCAAATCAACTTGTCAGAATCTTGTGGAGCAGAAAGTAGGTATAAATTATAACGGGTATAGTAATTAAAAAACAATTTAAGTGTTTCCTTATATTCTGGATAAGTAAACACTAATGCTTTTGCATGTCACTACTCATTACAATTTGATAAAATGCCAAAATAACAATGTCGTAGTAACATATCTAATTATTCATGAAGCTTCTTTAGTTGTCATCGGAAACCTTCTAGATGCAAATAAAAGACAAATCAAACCCATAGAGACAACAACTGAACAACCTGATACCTTGACCACTAATATAAATACAATTAAGACATCGCTGCTGAAGTCAAAGAAGAGATCTCATACCAACTTGAAACAGAGCATAGAGCATTAAGAAAGTAGGTACCATGATAACAGATAAGTTCAACTAAAGACAATATATGATTCCTGATATGATGACAGTGCTGCTTTCATATGAAAGATGACAAATAAGTTTTCTACTACATATTTGCACACAAAAAATATTCTCATCATATCAGGATAATATTATGTGCATATTTCGAGGTACAGACCTAAGAAAATTATATAGGGTAGCATTTTATCAAATATTGTCATAATTTTTTATTGCATCATCAGAAAATGATGCTTTTTCTAAAACCTGCCAAGATACAAATTCAGTGGCTTGGAATATTTAATTTTGAAAATGACTTGAGTTTAGATTTTTCATATACTTTGAAAATTGAACATCACAAGTATAATAGTGGCTGACTAGAATTTTAAAGCTACCAGATATATGACAAAACAGGATATAGAATTCCACACTGCTACACCTAATAAGGCAAAGCAACTTTTATTGAGAAGAGGAGTAACTAATTTTTTATATGGTTAGTGTAGACAATTTGGAAGATATAACTAGAGCAGATTCGTAGTTCGGTTCTATTTATATAGTTGGTGGAAGCTGGCATGTCTTAATCAAACCTTTTGCACAAGCACATTCACATGCATTTTTCAAGGAAAAAAAAAAAGCCCTAAAAAGAAATAGCAAAAGGAATGACTTTGTAATGCACAAATACTGAGGAATCTTACCTCGAATGCCAAATCTCTTATCTGAATCCTGAATGCAGCTTCATCAGGAGAATCAACATCATCTGGCAGTGCAATGCAGTCCCACCACCTGGAAACAAACTAAAATGACTTCTCTTACAGAGTTCAAATAAAATCATTGGTAGGTTTTTCCCTGAATGATCAACATAAAGCAGAAGAAAGGTAATCAATGAGAGTAACATTGTTGCAACCCATGGCGCATGGCATACTGTTGCAATAGGGACTCCTAGAGCCATTGTGCTTAGAGCATTGCATAGCGTGTGGCAATATTTAAGTGCAGAGCCCATAACTATACAATCGATTAATTGAATATAAATAGAGGGAACAAAACACATATATATGAGGACATAAACTAAAACACTCAAAGCATCTTCACAAAGAAAATTGAAAAGATTCTTTGTCTAGTAAAAAGATATTAACAAAAACACCTTTTAGTCTTTTACTCTCTAAACAGTTCAATCAAATAAATAATTCAAAAAGGAGCTAAACAAGATTAATGAAGACCAAATGATGTATTTGAACTTTCTCCAGCCCGATTTGAAGTGTATAGTTTCAACAATCCTTCAATACAAGCTGAAGATAGAGTAAAAACCTATTGAATCAGAGAAGAGTACTTGAGTATCTCCTTTAAAGCCATCGATACATTCACTTGTTTGTCAGAATTCAAATCACCAACACATACATAAGTGATTATTTTTTATACAGAAATCCTATCATGTAGAGGAAGCTTAAAGCAGTTAATATTCAGGCTTCAAGTAAGCAGGTTGAATTGGTCAGTTATTACCTTCTCTTGTGTCCCATTGATATAGGCCGCCAAGCTTCCAAAAGAACAGATAGATCACAGTGATTTGAAACACATGATGTGTCATATTTTCCTTGCTCTACAAGACTGGTTGCTTTTAATTTGTGGTACCTTAATACGGTGTATGAAATAGCCTAGTCATAAAATGCAGTTAGTTTTCCTGTAAAATATAGGTAAAGATGACTTATGGAAAGTAACTAAATGAAAAACTAGGGGCATCCAACAAACTACAGACTGATGCCTTGGGAATTTTTCAATGGCACTGTAATATTTCTTAATCCCATGCTTTCTATAAGCAAGATTAGATTATCTAATAGGGTTTGGCTTATATAGATATTTAGATGTCTAAATTAAACTCTTAAGACCATATTGAAGGATAGCTCAAAGCATACTAGAACTAGACGCGTGAGATATCCAATTACTGACTTGACTTCCATATGATATTGAAAAAGTCAAGACTCAAGTAGCAGCCATTTCTTATAAAAGAGAAAAACAATTTTCGCATTTAATGTGAGTATTTGCAACAGAACAATAGTAACTAAATTGAACCCTCGAGATAGCATGCAAAGAATGAAAGATAACTTAAGTAAGTTGCTGTTATTGCTGGTACTTCCTTTTTCCACTAAACTGGCTCACTTCATTAAATATGAGAGTATTCCATTTTAAGATGCCCAACAACAACAAATACCGAAAAGACAGACTGAAGAAATCAACAGAAAAATGAGACTTTACCTTTGCCGCAAGGAGAAATATATCATTTGTTTCTGGGATGAAAAGAAAAAGAATGAAGAGCATCAGGAACACCAAGCAAACTACCACAAATAGATTCAAAACAAATTCAGGTTCAAAAAGATGATGTTGATGATGCAATAATTTTACCATTAGCATGTTTGACAAACTTTAGAAGTGCCTCCGTACATGCTGTATCAGACCTCTCACCAGTACAAAGTAAAGAATGGGAGGAATTCCAATCAGCCTCTGCACATGATGTGCTACAAGTATTGGCAACTTCATCAGAAGTGATAAATTCATACTTTATACACAAATGCATGATGTGAAAGAACGAACACTCCCAGCAACCTCAGAAGCTGCAACCAAAAGCAGCTTCATTTGGTAATAATTTTGGAAGTAGCCTAACAATAGGAATGCAGATTCTTTAAGCTTTCTTCGAAATTGGATGCATAAAAGATGGTGCAATTGCGAAGAAAAGTTTATGTAAATATTTTTTCATTTCATGCCTGAGAGAGACAGAAATAGTAATACTCGGTTAATTTGTTTGGTTCTATTCTTATACTCTTCTCGGTAGAATTTTAGAAGTTGAATGGAAAATGAAAAAGAGAAACTATAAAGGGGTTTACTGGTCAACATAAAGCAGACACAAGTCCAGTTAATATATCTATAATCAGTTTTACTATTTCAAAGCAGCAATTAGCATTGAAAATATGGACCCACTAGCAGAATTTGTTTCTGTTTAAATTTATACAAGATTCCAATTTCTTTCTTTTTCTTTTTTTTTGTGCTCATTGATAGGAAAATTAGCAAAACAAAAGTATATATGCCCAAATATATATTCTGTCCAAGCAACCACAGCCTTACCTGCAGTAGTAAGCTTCTCCACATCCACTGAGGCATGGAACAGCTGGTGGCAAGGAGAACTCCTTAGAGTAAGGAAGCATCGTATGGCCATTCATTAGTGATTCAACAACACCTTCAGGTAGGCGGGTTTTCGCTTCAGAACTGCCAGAAGTACATTCAACAGTTTTCTCCCTTTTCATATATGAGTTGTCTTCTCCATCAGAGGAATCTATTTCACATGAGTATTTTGATGTGCTTGAAAAGTCTCTAATATCACAACCATGGCTCTCAGAAGCTCCTAATTCTTGCAGGTAAAGCCTCCTTCCAATTTGAAGTTCTACAGAACCAATAAAACGAAAGCAGAAGCTACAGACAAAACAGTCAATCTGCACCATAAAAAAGAAATTGAGGGTAACTCACCATGGTATAGAGATTAAAAAGTTTTGACATAGCTAGAAAGGGAGAAAAAAAAAAAACCTTGTTGGAGGGATGTTGTGTTCCAACAAGCATTTGGTCTTTAAGAATAAGCTCCCCTTCCTTGAAGTCCTTGGCAGCAAGCACACCTGCAATTCAGCAGTTACCTTAGAAACATTGTATCACATAGGAAAAATGAAAGAACCCATCTGAAGAGCACAAGTTTCATGGCTTTTAATGCAATAATGTTAGAAGAGATGAACTCAATGGTTTCTACTTTCTACTTTCTACTTTCTAGAATCGTTTGCAAGAAACCACAGCCAACTCAACAGCCCTTCAGACAAGATGAAGTCAGTTGCATTAATCCAACATACTTAATCTTTTGGATTTTTTTTATTATTATTTTAAGTTCTTGCAAATGCTCGCTTAGACTACCATACCTACACAGCAATTCACAACCTACAAACTCCCCTCTTTATATTACTTAGTGAATCAAACTAACAAGTCCATAAACTCTACAATAATCAAGGAAACAGTAGAAAATGCCTAATACAGTACCCTTTCCAAACTTCCCATCTTGTTTGACTAAAATACTACTGCATTTCCTTGTAGATAGAAGCTTATCATAATATTCCTGGAGAAGACACGAACAAAAATCAAACTTTTGTACAATTAATTCAACTGAATGAACAGCTGCTTAAACCAAATCAATTGGTTCAAAAGAGATTGGCTGACCTGAACATGATGAGGAGACGAAGGATTGAGAAGAGAAGAAATTTCGTTGGCACAGCGAGCGTCAATTGGGCAAATGGACTCCATTGTTAGAGAAGAGAGTTCTCACTATGCACAACGCATAATGTGACGGCGCGCAAAAATCAGGAAGATGTAGCATCCTAGTGCATTTGTATTCAATGACTTTTTTTGTTGGGCCAAAGTGTACTTTTGGTTTCATATGTTTTACTTAGGTTTCAATTTAGTCTCATATCTTTTTCTTTTGTTGTACTTTTGATCTCATATCTTTTGATCAAGTGCAGATTTGGTCTGAAATTCTTTGTTGTTGCAGATTTGGTTCAATATCTTTACAAAAAAATTCTACCGCTCGTCCCACAATTTGGAACTTTTTACAAAAGTGAGACCAATTCTACAACCTAATCAAAAAATATGGGACTAAATCTGTCATCTGACCAAAAGATATGAGACGAAAAGTGTAACAAAAACATATACAAAACCCAAATTAAGACCTAAGTAAAAGATATGGGATCAAAAGTGCAACAAAAAAAGATATAGGACTAAATTGAGATTTGAGCAAAAGATATGGCACCAAAAGTGCCTTTAAACCTTTTTGTTTTCTGGAATCGGTAAGGCCGTAAGGGTCTCTGAAGTTTCAACTACAAAAAGTTACTAAATTTAAAGTGCATGCTGTTTTTTTTTTTGTAAAAAATTCATTTTGTTAGTTGATGAATTATAAGGAGAATTTTGTTTTAGTCTTTAATATTCTTTTCATTTCGTTTTGGTACCCAAACTTTCTAATTTATTTCATCCTTAGTTTAAAACATGATTCTGTTTGAATTTTGTTGTTATGTCTGAATTGAAAAGTTGATAATGGTGATTTCTTTTTCATAAGTGTTGGAATAAGTTAGTTGACAGAAAGATCAAAAAAAATTCTTAATTATAAATTAGAAATAAAATTTATAGTTAATTTTTCTTTTAAGAAATAAGAATTTTCTTTCTCCCTATATCAACTACATAGAAAGAAAAATCGTTTAGATCAAGTGTCTAACTCAAAATTAACGTTAAGAACTAAACGAAATCTTATTTTAAACTAACAAAAGAAACGATAACAACATTTGAGGAAAACAAACAAAAAGTTTGATGACCAAATCAGAATTCCTTCCATAATTTGGGGACCAAAATGAAATTTCAAGTTTTTTAAGTTCGCTCAAATTTCCACTCAAATTTTCATCCTAACCTCTTGATTTTAATTCACCATTGATGGAATTTTCAATATCGATCTTCAAATACATGTAATTGCGACACTGCCCCTTAGGAACTGATATTCATAATAGAAATAAATTGCATCATCCGTAGTTTTATTTATCCAATTCAAACTAGGCATGAATGTTGATTAGTATAGTTAGCCAATATTCTTCAGTTGTGATTTATGAATTATATGCTTGTCTTTGCATTTTACATTTTGGGTGTTCTACGTGTATAAGATACTATCCTATAGAGCACACGTCTTTATGTGTTTAGTCTTTGTTTACGATCCAAGAAACAAGATTTATTATGACTATCTTTAATAAAAAATGTTTTATTGAAAAATTAACATGTCATGTTATTAGCTAATATATTTTTTTATTATACTTGTAGAAAAATATTAGACAATATGGATGTAAGCATTAATTAATGATGTTCTTTCAGAGTTTTTATCATATTTCGATCTTAAGCAACTAATATATATATATATATATATATAAACAACTTAAAAGTAGTTTCAATGAAGTTTACGTTTGAGTTTATTTAAAAAGAGTCATGTGATGTGTGATAATAAACTTACAAGAAGAATACAAAGAATAGGCCCTCTGAATACCACTATGACGTTTAAATTAAAAGATATGTAGTCTTACTTGTAAGTTGTTCTATGTTGCAACTGGTTGGATGCATGCAACATGTGAGGTGGTTTAATATTAGGTTATTAGCCTTTCTTAATACAATCCAAGTGTAATAAATAATGTGAGTGATTTTCTTTTGTACAGTTAAAGTTTATGTGAGTTGGGCCCCGATGGCTCATCAAGGTCAAGATAGACTTTTAAGCTCTATGAGCACTTACAGAGATATTTACAGATCGCCTACCAACAAGATTCTCTCATAAGTAGTGGAAATTGAACTCATGACCTTGTGGGTTATGAATCGACTCCTTACCAATTGAACCATTGTTGGCTAATATGTGAGTGCTTTGATGAACTAATCAACAATATATTTGGTAAAATATCAAATTATAAAATTGTACAAAATGTAAAATTAATATAATGGCAATTATAAACTTGTTTAGTTAAAAANAAAATAAATATATAGCTTGAGATCTAATTAAATCTATTATTAGAGTTAAATTAGAAAAAAGTCATTTAGAGGATAAAAATTATAATTGTTTGTTAAATTGATACTTTATCTTTTGTCATAGTTAAATTAATCTTTTTTTTGAAGGTTTTAATTTCATAAAAATTTCAAAAACAATAAACGAAAAACTGAAAGACACCCTATTATTCTTTGTTTCTTAATTCATATTAATAAAGTCATTAGAAGAGAAATGCTCTTTAACGTCCCTTATATCTCAATATCAATATGTATTAAGTATGTACTAACGCCAACATTCTCTAATTCCCAAATTTGGGATAATAAGACAATATATGAAACTATTAAAAAGAAATATACCAAGTCGGTCACACCCAAATATCTAGTGACTAGAATCTAGCTAGTAATGTGACATTAAGATAAGGTTATATATATATATATATACGTTTCGAGTGAGGAAATGTAAGCAATATGGAACTAATATACTTGGAATTTCGAAACAAAATAATGCCCAATTAATCTTATTTAATTTCAATCCAAATTAAACCTCGTGTGTGGGAGATTTGAAACCATATTACACAATTGCGCATTAATTAGAGTGATGATATCACATTTGGTGCTGGTGTACGTACACGTGCTGGTGGCTTCAAAAGCTTGTCACCATAAAAAATTTGCTTTAACAAACATAATCATCATGGAAATCAGTAACAGTATTATTTGAACAGAAATGCTCTTTAACGTCCCTTATATCTCAATATCAACAAGTAAGTATGTACTAACGAGTAACGCCAACATTTACAAATTAGGATCCATTCTCTAATATATATGAAATTATTAAAAAGAAATATACCAAGTCACACCCAAATATATATCTAGTAATGTGACATTAACATAAGGTTATATATATATATATATAATATACGTTTCGAATGAGGAAATATAAGCAATATGGAACTAATATAATGATTGCCAGCTCACTTGTGACCCAAGCAATCTGAAATTCCCCTATCCGTTGGATTTGAGATGATCTCCATCCCACGGTCTCCATTGAAGCCACCTTTATAAAAACACAAATTTTCCAAAAAGAAAACAAAAGGACAGCCAGCACACAGTAGGGGTGAGCACGGGTTGGGTTGGGGCGGGGCTGAGGAATTTTTCCAGCCCAACCCGCACTGCAATCTGCGGGTTGGGTTGGGTTGAGTTTTGAGTTTTTTTAAATTCAGCCCGAACCAACCCAACCCGCGGGTTATGTATTTTTTTTAGCTTACTGCAACCTGCAATTCTGCATGCACTAAATTACCATATAACAAAGGATTAAATCCTAATAGATCAAACTTGCTGCATGCACTAGCATATATCCTACATCCAACAAACTTTTTACATCATAAACAACAACATATATTCTAATTTCTACATATCCAACAAACTTGTTACATAAAAAACAGCAACATACGATGAAATCTATCCAACTCCTTCATCAGACAGAAATTGAAATACAACCTATATTATAGCTAGCATACTGCATATACACGAAAATAACAGGGAAGATTAAGAAAAAAATAACAGGGACTAATTTGTATCTTGAGGTTCGAATTAGGGTTCGAAAATAAAAAAAGTACAAAACAAAGGGACTAATTTGTATCTTCAGGTACCTTGACTTTGGGAGTTTGGCTGTTTGGGTGGGGGCGACTGGCTTTGTGGTGAACGAGCCGACGACGACGATTTCGTGGTGGAGTTCGTGGTGGCGACGACGACGGCGATGGGTGAACTAGCGACGACGACGGCGATGGGTGAACTAGCAACGACGACGGCGATGGCTTTGTGGTGGCGACGAGCCGACGACGATTTCGTCTCGTCTTCGTCGATCAGTTCGTCTTGTCTTCGTGAAAAGAGAACGAAGAGTGGTCGAGTGAAGAGGATGAACGAGGGCCGCTGAGTTGCTGACAATCAGAGAAGCCGAGAAGGAGTGAAGAGTGAAGCGGGCAAGCGGCTGAATGAGAATATGAGAGGGTCAGATGGAGTAAAAATTAAGTTTTAGAATGTGCGGTTCAGATCTTTCTTGGATATAAAATGTGATAATTCATAATAATAAATAAAAATAAAAATATATATATATTTTATATATATATATATGTGTGCGGGCTCGCGGGTTGGGTTGGGTTCAAAACCCCTAAACCCGTAGCCCAACCCGCAAGCCTGCGGGCTCAATTTTTGAAAACCAACCCAACCCGCGAGACCGAACCAACCCAGCCCGCAGCTGCGGGTTGGGTCGGTTTATGCGGGCTCGCGGTCCAAGTTGCTCACCCCTACAGCACAAGCCGTTTTATTCCAGCTAAAACGGCCATAGAGAGAAAGAGAGAGAAAGCAGAAGCAGACAAAAAAATCTCATTCCTCAGAGCAATCTGGCGCGTCAGAGAATGCAGAAACCAAGTGATAAGACTCGTTGCTTGCAGAAACTGATGCCATGGGACAAGAAAATGGATCAAGCCACACTTCTCGAAGAAGCCTACAAGTATGTCAAATTCCTCAAAGCACAAGTCTCCGTGCTTCAATCCATGTCGTCCGATACGCCGCCGTCGTCGGTGTTCGTTTTTGGCCAAAACGACACCATCGACGTGCTTCCAAACGGCGACGTATTTGGGGATTTGGAGAGGCTGAATCAAAATCAGGTTTTGCAGGTTCTGGTGAATTCGCCTGTGACACACGTGACGAATTTAGAGTTACATATTGTTCTCAAAGAGAACTTTCTTAATCCAGTTGTGGCCGTCAGGAAACAAAGTCAAATCAGTCTTAAAAGTAACCCGCTCGTTTCACGGTCAAACAAGCATAGTTGATCATATCTCTCTCATTTCAAATTCAAATGCAACAAATTCAGAGCTATGAGTTCCTCTTAACAAGTCCTTTGAATTTGAAATAAAAGACGAGAGAAATATGATTAAATTCAATTGTTTGGGACCAAAATGAAACATTTTACTAATATATAGGACCAAAATGAATCATTTTGCCAACATTTAGGATCAATTTGAACATTTTAAAATATAATGGACCAAAATGAACATTTGGGCATACATTTAGGACCAAAATGACCCTTTGACCTTATTATTATAGCTTACTTGTAAATAGGCATACATGTTTTAAGGTTCTCTACTTGCATCTGAAAATCATATTTGGTTTGATGCTTATTACTTTACAGAACACTGATCTGAAATATTGAAAAGCTATTAGGACCAAATGCAATAAAAGGAAAAAGTAAGTAAATAAATAAAGCTGTCTCGTAACTGCACACAGCCAAAGGATCAATATTCAATAGACTT
>QANZ01030731.1:87779-112522 GCA_003254925.1 Chamaecrista fasciculata | reverse complement strand
CATATATTTATATATATAAATAATTAAATATTCATAATTTTTAATGAAAAAATTAAAAATTACAAGTTTTATTCATAAAATATGTCATATGTATTATTATTTTCTCTTATATATCATGCTAAAGTCACAAAAAAATGATTTATATTTTAAAATTTATGAAAATGTGTCGTGTCGGTGTCGTACGGGTGTCGGACACTGACACGTGTCTGACACGGCGACACGCCCTCAAAATGAAGTGTCCATGCTTCTTAGAATAAAAGTAAAATAATATATACAAAATGTTGGTGGTGCGGTTAATTGTACGCCCTAATCCTTAACTAAAGTAAATTAATTTATTTTGATGCATTTTTAACCAAATCAAATTACTTATTATTTGGTTTAATAAGCTTTTTGCTTGGGTTCGCTTTATTTTAATTTAGCTAAATTAATTTGGTTCAATTCTGAATAAGGAGCTGATTGGAATGATGGTTTGAAAGTGGGGTGAGGTGGGGTGAGGTGAGGTGATTTAGGGATTTAAACTGTTGACTTTTAATTAGTGAGTGAGGTGATGTGAGTTGCAAATTATCTTAAACCACTCAAAATACTTATTTTTTCAAAGATGGTTTAAAACTTTAATATTTTTTATTTTCTTTTTTAACTTTATAATACTTTCAAATTTTTATTTTCTTTTTTAACTTTATAATACTTTCAAATTTTAAATATCTATATATATTATCTCTCTTTATACGGATATTATTGAGAACTTCAATTTTTTTCGGTTAAACTATGATTTTTCCTCGTCTATCCATGTAACAGTCTAAGTGAAGATTAATTTCATCCGGGCCTTAGAGACGAAACGATAAGACGCTCCCAACAATGTCAACTCTAGGAATCGAACTCAGGTTCTCTCCCTAGGGTGTAGCTCGCTAACCACTACACCAAACACTTGTTGATTGAGAACTTCAAACTTTAACTCATTACACTTATTAATAATATTACAAAATCTAATAAATAGGGATTGATTTATCATTATTTTTTTTTTATTAAACTTGCAATCAATAGAGCAGTTTATCTAAATACATCCCTTCACATACAGCTCACTCTTTTAAAAACTTTCAATTAAGTCTTAAAAATATATATTTCTTCTTAAAAAGATTAACAAATTTTTTTCTCTAATTTATAACTAAAATAAAATTTTGTTTTCTTTTATCAATTTACTTATTAAGATGCCTACAACTTACCAGATAGATTTGATCTAAAAATAAAATAAATAAATAAATTAAATATTAAAATTGAACCAAAACAATTTAAGGAAAATTTACCCAACAATAATTTGAAAACCAAAATAAATTTTGACCAAAAAGGACACGTGCTACGTGGATCAGTTGGCGAGCTGAATAATCATATATTTCAATTTTTTCGTAAATAGTAATATACCCTTTCGGATCTTCGGAGGCAGTTTCGATCATTCTCTTGTATCGGACTAATTTTCATTTTCAATATTATATATATAGAGTAAATTCACAATTTGGTCTCTGAAAGATCATCAAACTGGCATTTTAGTCCCTAAAAGATTAAAGTAATAAAATGTACAATTTAATCCTTGAAAGTTCAAAACGGTATATTTTTTAACCTTTGAAAGATTAAAATGGTATACTATTTAGTCTATAAAAAAGACTAATTAGTATATCGTTTGATCTTTCAGTGACTAAATTGTACATTTCAATCATTTAGGGACTGAGTTATCAGCTCAGTGATCTTTCAAGGATTAAATAGTATACTAAAGTGCACTTTTGGTCCCATAACTTCGACAAATGATTCAATTTGGTCTCATAACTTTGGCAAAGGTCTCAATTTGATCCAATAACTTTTTTTGTTGCAATTGTGGTCCCATAACTTCTAAAAACGTCTCATCGTTGGTCCAAAACTGATTTCTATCCGTCCCATAACTTCACCCATATTTGCCACGTCATCATCCAACTCAGTATTTTAAATCATCTTTAGCGGCAGATAATGGATGAAAATCAGCTTGGGACCAATGGTGAGACGTTTTCAAAAGTTAATGGACCAAAATTGCAACAAAAAAAGTTATGGGACCAAATTAGACCTTTGCTAAAGTTATGGGACCAAAATTGTGATAAAAAAAGTTATAGGACCAAATTGAAACCTTTGCAAAGGTTATGGGACCAAAAGTGCAGTTTAGCCTATATATATATCTATATATATCATCACTTCCTCGTTCGTTTTCGTTCACATCACTCTCACTCCATCATACATATCTGATATCTCTCACTTCTTCTCTCTGCTACTGTTAGTTAGGTCTCTTCTTCAATTTCAATGGCTCCATCTTTTATACCTAACGGCGGCCTCGCCGCCGGCAGGTCCTCTCCTGCCTCCGTCACCGGCCGCCTCACCTCTGTCTACAGCGACGTCCAAACCAGTCGTATCGATCACGATCTTCCTCTTCCCTCTGTTCTCAAACGCCCTTTCAAGCTTCTTGATGGTCCTCCTAGCTCCTCTGCTGGACACCCTGGTATGGCTATTCAATCTGTTTTTATATGTGCCGTTTGATTCCTGATGAATTTTAGTTTCTGACTGGTTCACTTGAGCTGAATTTCTCGTAATTATGGTCTTTTCCGGTGTCGCGTGGTGAAATTAGGGTTGGTCTTGGTGTTTTTTTGTGTCGAGTTTTAAGGGTTTTGAATTTGGCAGATGAGATAGCGAAGCTGTTTCCGCAATTGTTTGGACAGCCTTCGGCAATGTTGGTGCCTGATGATTCTGGCATGGTGTTACCGAATCGGAAGTTGAAGATTGGTGTGGTTTTGTCTGGGGGTCAAGCTCCCGGAGGTCACAACGTGATTTCTGGAATTTTTGGTGAGGATCATATTGGATTGAATTGAATGTGTGTTTTTGTGTCTATCAGAAGCTAGACGTGTCTAGTCTAACTTCAATTGTATTTTTTGTTTTCTTAGATTATCTGCAAGACCGCGCAAAAGGAAGCACGTTATATGGTTTCAGAGGTGGTCCTGCTGGCATCATGAAGTGCAAATACGTTGAACTAAACTCTGACTATATATATCCTTACAGAAATCAGGTTTATTTTCTTCAACTTTTGTAACTGGTGTGTTTCTGTAACATAATGCTTCAAATATTCATAGGTTTTGTCGTACAAAATTTTCAAAATTGTTGTCTTTTTTACTTTCATAGTTCTTAATTAAACCTTTAAAGCTCTACACGTTTCATAATTTTGTATTTGTAAGTTAACAACTAGTAAAACTATATTTCTTATTTGATTGGTTTTAGGAAATAGATCTTTACCTTTTCAGAGTTGTTTTGATTGTAAATCTTCACTTCTGCCTATGAAATTGATGCATTTGCAGAACACATAGTGCAATGCTAGGCCATACACGTCCATATTTTAAGTCATGGCAGTTTGTGACATATTGCTCTATTAATTTCTGCTCGCAGGGTGGCTTTGACATGATTTGCAGTGGGAGGGACAAGATTGAAACCCCGGAACAGGTATGGCTATGGTATCTCATATGATTAGTTCAATTGAGCTTTTTTATATATCTTTGAAGTGTGACAAGTACTTTAATCTACATTTATAGTTTAAACAAGCTGAAGAAACAGTACAGAAGCTGGACTTAGATGGGCTTGTTGTTATTGGTGGAGATGACTCAAACACAAATGCTTGCCTCCTTGCTGAGAACTTCAGGTTGTCCTTTTTTGGCATAATCAA
Organism: Chamaecrista fasciculata; assembly: GCA_003254925.1. Taxonomy (NCBI): domain Eukaryota; kingdom Viridiplantae; phylum Streptophyta; class Magnoliopsida; order Fabales; family Fabaceae; genus Chamaecrista; species Chamaecrista fasciculata. Next base: position 108,801 of record QANZ01030731.1, on the reverse strand, counting down.
TATTCTAAGAAGCTTTGCCACTCCAGTGATGTTATTTTCTTGTTGATTGAAAATTCACCCTCTAGGGTTTTTTTCCGGTTCTTACATTAGACTATTTGGTTGGCACTTGACACATACAATAAAGAGAAACAACATCCATTAACAAATATGTCATTTTTCCTGTTAGTTTAACGATTGTTTGTCTTTGGATTGATTCAGGAGCAAAAATATGAAGACTCTTGTGATTGGATGCCCTAAAACCATTGATGGTGATTTGAAATGCAAAGAAGTGCCTACGAGTTTTGGGTTTGATACTGCATGCAAGGTGTGTGAAGTTGTGCAACTACTTTTCACTGCACATTTATACTTGTCTAACCTGTCATTTGTTAGTGCAAATTTGGTTTAGATTTTGAAGGCCTCATAATCAATTCTCACAGTTTCCATGTCAGGCAGGATAAACTGTTTGTGTGGGATAAATTAGGCAAGGGTTGACACTGGAGTCCAAAATCAGAAGCAAGTAGCAACCTCTAGGATGCTTCTACCTTCCAAAATCAGTTCCCTCCCTTCTCATCGTAACATATGTACATGATGCCCGTATTAGTTATTATGATTAATTATGTATTTGATACACTTATTTTTTGGTAGCTCTGCTCCTTAAAACGTAATTTACCTTAAGAATGTCCAAAAAGGTTACTTGCACCTATCGCTTTCTTCTGAGTTAAAAGAAAGGAATCTTGTCTTTCGATCACCTCAACTTGCTACACATAAAAGTTTATGGGAGCCAGTTGTTCATTCTCATGGTTTGAAATAGGAATGTTTAAGTATATAAGGACACCTATTAGAGCTCCTGATGAATTACAGTTTTTTTCAACTTTTTTTTTTCGAGTTTCTTGAATATACAAATAGGAAAACCCATCATGAGAAAGAAGGTTAGTACAATGCAGCATAAGAAGACCTCCTAAAAAAGCATACAAGGAAGAAAAGGATAAAGAACACAAAAGATATAGGAACTCAAAATAGCTGGCCTACTACAAACCATGGTGCCTATAAAGCTCTTCTTCTTACACATACGCATGCTTTATCCTTCACCTCTTCCTTTTTCCAGAAATTCTTATAGTTATTTATTTGAAAGATCATTGATGCTAAATACAGATACCCTCTTGGATACATGCTGCACAATTACATAGCCATTCTTTATTCACATTGTTATGTGAATTGAATGCAGATATATTCAGAAATGATTGGAAATGTTATGGTAGATGCTCGATCAACTGGGAAATATTACCATTGTAAGTATACAATACTTCAGAATAATGTAAGGGACTTCACTTCATATAGTTAATGGTTAATATTAGGCATAATTGTTTTCCCCATCTTGAAGCTCTTTCTCTTTTAATCTATTGGTTCCTAGCAATTAATCATTTGGACATCTGCAGTTGTGCGGCTTATGGGGCGTGCGGCTTCACACATTACACTGGAATGTGCTTTGCAAACTCATCCAAACATTACAATCATAGGGGAAGAGGTTTGTCATAAACATAACTAATATATGTTTGTGCAGTTTGTGGGTTGATGAATAACAATTTGATATGTATTAATCGATTTTAATTCTCTCGCGTGAAGATAGAGATGAATACACAGAATATGGTTTCCATACTCTTGGCATATTATTTAAATAGAGCCCACCATATAAGATAATCTGTGTCTATCTCTCTCCTTACATGACACTATAATGTTATTCTCATATATGAGAGGATCTAAACCCGGTATTAGTGATCTCGTGATTCAAGTTTGCAATTCTATTCTTTGCTGCTCAATGATACTCTGCATTATAAAGTATATGAAGTAATTTTGGTGGTATTGGATAATCTGGTTGGCCTAAATGATATGATGCTTGGTTCAACTTTTTAACCAGACGGACAGGGAAAACAAAATGTCAGAGGCAAAAATGAGTGTTCCTGTGATCTTCTTGTGAGCTTCCATGTAGTTAATTTTGAAAAAAAAATATGGCAGAGGGCCTGTAATAGGAGAAGAAACCTGGTTGCCAAATTGGTGATCAACAAAGAGGCCGACACGTTTGTTGGGTAACTGTAGTCAATATTGAGTTATTCATATTTAAAATACATCGTAAAACAATTCATTACATGAAGAAATTAGTTCATGGAAATATTTATTTGCTAAATTAATTATGCTCATTGGTTTTTATATTTGATCTATATAATTATATTATATAAAATTATAAATATATTGAATAAGGAATTTTTTTTAATTAATTTTTTAAAAAATATAGTATGATTTCAGTTTTAAAATATCCTTTTCTGTTCACTGTGCAGTCAGGATTAAGTATTGGTGATGCATAATTTGAGAAGGAACTTTTAATCAGTATAGATATATAACATGGAACTATCTTATTGCAGGTTGCTGCCACCAAGCAGACACTGAAAAACGTCACGGACTACATTGTAGATATTATTTGTAAACGTGCTGAAGCTAATTATAACTATGGGGTCATTCTTGTCCCTGAAGGTCTAATTGATTTCATTCCTGAGGTATCAGTCACTCAGCATTGAAGAACTTTATTTTGACGGTTATTACGTACTTCTGATTATATATATGTATATATATATTACTTGCTTTCTGTTCATGTATTATCAAGATCAAAGCACACATATTCATTTAAAATAGTCATTTGTATGTTATTTTGCTGTTTTCAGGTCCAGCATTTAATTGCTGAACTAAATGAAATCCTTGCCAATGATATTGTGGATGAGGGTGGGCTATGGAAGAAGAAACTTACTGATCAGTCATTAAAGCTTTTTGAATTTTTGCCTCGAGCAATTCAAGAACAATTGATGCTTGAAAGAGATCCACATGGAAATGTTCAGGTATATTGTGCTGTTGTGGCTGTATTTGTTTGTTCCCTCTTGCCATCATGCATTTGACAGGGTATTGATGTATATGTTGGTTTTTTCCCATTTAGGTTGCCAAGATAGAAACGGAGAAAATGCTAATTCAAATGGTTGATACTGAGTTGCAGAAGAGAAAGAACGAAGGCTCATATAAGGGGGAATTCAAGGGCCAGTCTCACTTTTTCGGGTATTTTATCTGATCAATTTATAAGTTCTGGTAACATATAATCTTTGTGATATACAACTTCTTGGGACATACTCTGTATATTTCCTTTAATTTCATTTGACCCATTTATTTCTTAGTATATAACCATCAGTTGACATAATTTGTTATAATGTGTAGTTACCCATACTTCTAACTATGCAGTTATTTTTTTTTTTTTTGGTCAATAATTATGCAGTTATGAAGGGAGATGCGGCTTGCCAACTAACTTTGATTCTATGTACTGCTATGCATTGGGTTATGGTGCTGGAGCCCTCCTTCAAAGTGGGAAGACCGGATTGATATCATCAGTTTGTTTCTCACCGTTAACTTGTCCTAGCTTTTCTCTTTTAGCAACCAACATTTTTCATCTCAACTGTTGTTGATTATTGGTTGTACTTTAAAATTTTATTAGGCCAGTTATGCAAAAGCTATCAGAGAAATTATTTGTTGCAATATTTTTCAGGTTGGGAATTTGAGTGCTCCAGTAGAAGAATGGACTGTTGGTGGGACTGCACTTACCTCCCTAATGGATGTTGAGCGGAGACATGGTACCTTTTTGATACATGGGAGCTTTTTTCCCCCTAATGCCTATTTCCTGATTAAGCATACATGAAACATTGTTTCATCTCTATGTTACAAAACTTCAATCCATAGTTATATCCAATTTTTTTGCAACCAGAATTGATAGAATTGTTTCCCAATTTATAAATAATGTATTCTTTAGTTCTCACTTCTCATGTATGTTGTTGGACTGTCAAAATTCATGAAGATTAGTTTTTTTTTTCCTTTCGATAACCATAATTGTATTGTATTTTGTTATAATATGGAAATTTTATATGTTCCATTCATATGAGATTTATCTGCTGTTCTGCTGTTTGTGAATGTTTAATTCTCTTTGCAGGTAAATTTAAGCCGGTGATCAAGAAGGCAATGGTGGAACTTGAAGGTATTTTATCATAACCCCTAACTATTTAGCCTAAATCAAAGGTTCCACTTGTAAGCAAAGATTGGATGCATAATAACATAGATTATATTTTCCACCTTCATGGAATGAGATGCATAATTCCGTAGATAAACATAAGTGTATTTCTTTGTTTTTATAAACTGTGATGGCCTAATTGTCAAGCCGGTCCTCTTTGATGTCAAGATCATCACATTTTTTTTTAAAACATGGATTTTGCAATATCAGATATCCTTTTCATACCATCAATACTAATCTTCAATAATTATAATACTACATTTTATCTTGAATTATTCAGGGCCACCTTATAAAAAGTTTGCCTCCATGCGGGATGAGTGGGCCCTAAAGAATCGCTACATTAGTCCTGGTATGTAAACTCTTCTATTCCTGATCGTGTCTTCTCTGCCTTCATCTGAGAATAGTACTGTTCTTTACTTATTTATATTGTCATTTAAATTGAGAAGTTGATGAGCAAAAAGTGACTTGGATTTACACTGCCGTTATGTTGAACTCAAAACTAGTCTGCATCTTGAATTCTGGTTTTATCTTCTCTGTAGGTCCAATTCAATTCACAGGCCCAGGATCCGATGCAATCAATCACACACTACTCCTGGAGCTTGGTGTTGAATCTTAGGCATATTATTAACTAGTTTTGATTGAGGTTGTTCATGTGTTTTTTTCTTCGTCAATGATTAGATAGGCTTTTACTTAGAGGCTTTACAAGTTTCCAACTGTTGAATTTACTTGAGAATGATTCATAACTCGTGAATTGGCTAGATTTGCTTTGATGGGTAAACTTTTATCTTAACACTAGCATGGGAAAATTTCACTTGCATGTTCATATGGCATTACAAAAGGGCCTTGTGATTTGGTCCATTTTCAGATAAGGTCCTGTGGTTTAAAAAGTGTCAACTTGGGGGCTTGTGGTTTCCTCCGTTAGCAAATAGGGTCCCAGGTGGTTTTTCCCATCCAAATTAACAGAATTAAGTTAGAATAAATTTTAAGATGGGCTGTTTTGTGATTTGAGCATTTTTTCTATTAAAACAAACTTTAAAAAGGACTATATTGCAATTTTAACAAAAAAGCTACTTCATTCCCACATTTGTGATTTGAGCATTTTTTCTATTAAAACAAACTTTAAAAAGGACTATATTGCAATTTTAACAAAAAAGCTACTTCATTCCCACATTTTTTCTTCGTTTTCGTCTTCTTCACCTAAATCGTTTCTTTCCTTCACCACGTGAATCGCCAACAACTTTTGTCCAATACGTCGGAGGCATCGGAACCCCAATCCTTCGCCGCCGATGATGACTTCAACAGCCGCATAAACCAATTCCGCCTCCGTTACCGGAGCGGCACGGGGAAGAAGGCGGAACTCCGGAAGTTTGTTTTTTCTGGGTTCGTGAACAACTCCGGAAGGACGGTGAGCGGTGGTTCGCGGCGGAGATCTGAGTTCATTTTTTTCTGGATTCGTGAACAACTCAACGGAAGCTAGGTTCGTGAACGTCGCCGGCGCTTTTCTGGGTTTGGAGCATTGGAGAAGATGCGTTTCAAACTTCATCGTTCTTTGGCGCGGCGAGATCTGTACAGATCTGGTCGGCGACGGACGTGGGTGTTTTTCGTGGTGGTTCAAGGCCGTGGGTGTTTTCCGTCGGCGGCGGCTTCTTCTTCTTCCCCCATCAAGTTTTTTGTTTTTTGGGTTTCTCTTGTGCATTTTTGGGTCAAGAACTTGCTTCAAAGAGAAGCAGCAAAAGGAGATGTTTAGAGTTGTTAATTGTTAATTTGAATGAAGGAAGAGATAACTAGCGAACACACGAATTGTTTGGGGAGGAAGAAGAAGCCACGAATTGCTTTTTGTTTAGAGTTGGTTCAAATTGCAATATAGTCCTTTTTTTAGTTTATTTTAATAGAAAAAAAATGCTCAAATAACAAAACAGTCCATCTTAAAATTTATTAACTTAATTATGTTAATTTGGATGGAAAAAATCACCTGGGACTCTATTTGCTAACGGAGGAAACCACAAGCCCCCAAGTTGACACTTTTTAAACCACAGGATCCTATCTGAAAATGGGTCAAACCACAAGGCCCTTTTCTGTAATTTACCCAAAAATATATATTTAATGTGAGTATAGGTATAGGAGACAGCGATGCCATTTCATTTCATCATGTCTTGTGAACAATATAGTGTAGAAAATTTTCATGAAATCCCGTAAAGAAGGGGTCATGGTACATGGTTTGGTTTTCAATAATGTCAATGTGAAAATGGAAGTGGTGTTACACAGAGAAATAAAGAGTTAGAGAGAGATGGTTGGATCTTATTGATACATTCTTTTTCTAATTTTTTATATTTATCTAAAGCTATTATGAAAATCGACTTTTGTAATAACGATGATCTTTTTGATGTACAGGATAATTACGGTGGAGAATTGTCCCTCCTATAGTCCTATAGATATTGTCTCTAATGTCATGTCTAGATTGTGTGATTGTACATTAATAAGAAACAAATGCAAAAGGGCATGATATGGGTAAACTCCTAGGTTACAAAGGTAACACAGTAAATAGTTCATCCTTTAATAAAAAAATTGGTCAAAATTTTAATGGTCAAAGGTTCATTTTGGTCCTAAATGTATACCCTAATGTTCATTTTGGTCCATTATGTTTCAAAATGTTCAAATTGGTCCTAAATGTTGGCAAATGATTCATTTTGGTCCTAAATATTGGTAAAATATTTCATTTTGGTCCCAAACTGTCAGATTTGGTCACATTTCTCTCATCTCTCATTTCAATTTCAAATTACTTGTTAAGAGGAATTCGTAGCTCTAGATTCGTTGCATTTGAATTTGAAACGAGAGAAATATAATCAACTTTGCTTGTTTGACAATAAAACAAAAGGTCTACTTTTAGGACTGATTTGACTTCATTTGCTGACAGCTCCAACTAGATAGAGAAAGTACTCTTCGAAAACAATAAGTAGCTCTAAACTCATCATGTTTAAACTTGAAACAAACCATATTCAATAGTTGGGACCAACATGAAACATTTTGCAAACATTTAGGACAATTTGAACATTTTGAAACATAATAGACTAAAATGAACATTAAGGCATACATTTAGAACCAAATTGATCCTTTAACCAATTTTATTTTAATCACTGAATTAAAGCGTAAATTTTATTTTAGTTCTTAAATTATTTTCAATTTTTTTTTTAAATATATGTTCCATTGTTAATTCTCAAGGCACAAGCGAATTCTTTGGCCAAAAACAAAAAAATTCTCAAGGTAATTCCTCATGTATGACATGTCTAAAAGAAAAAAAATTGCCCCCTGAACCTATTTTAATGAAGTGTAATTTTTAATTTTTATTTTTAATCTCTCTTTTCTCTCTTTGTCAATCTTCCCTCTCCATCAACCCTCTTTTCTCTCTTTCATTATTTTACGTAAATAAAACATACAAAAATTACAGCATGAATAAAAATAAAAGTGAAAAGAAAACTCTCTCTCCCCCACCATTACTATCTCCCCCTCACTTCTCTCTTTTGTCTCTGTCACTCTCTTCTACACAATGTTATAAAACTCGGGCCATATCTATTAATTGGACTGATGTTGGGTGAGTCACACTATATAATATAGTTTAATGTATTTTTAAAATTTTTAGTTTGAGAAACAATTTAATTTTTGAGTAAATTGTAGGTTGATACCTTGTAATTTGATCCCATTTTATTTTAGTATTCTGTGGTTTAAAATGTGACACTTTAGTATCTTTAACAATTTTTGTGTTAGTTTTTGGATGGAATTTGACATTCGACGTGCACATGAACTCACTAAAATTAAATTTTATCCAACATTTTGCTACAACAAAGATCAAACGCTCACTAAACCAAAACCAAGATGTCACAATCTGTCATGCATTTTCATTAACTTGAATCATAAACAAGCATCCAAATATGCATATTGTCATGCGTTTGATTTTTATTATGACAAAATGTTAAACAAAATTGAGTTTTAGTGAGCCAATGTGCAGGTAATGTGTCAAATTCCGTCCAAAACTAACGAAAAAATTATTCAGGGTACCAAAGAGATAGATCTTAAGGTACCAAAGCTCACTTTAATTTTTTCTATTGAGATATTTCACTTAGAAGCATTTAAACATTTAAAAAAAAAACACAAATTCCTATAGATACATCCTCTCCGCCGCCGACCTCTTTGTCGACGGCGTCCTCCTCCCTCTCCACATAACACGGCGTCGACAACATCGAAGCGGTGGAGAGACATTTTCAAGAAAAGCGAGAAGATGACGAACGGTTTAGAAGAGAAATGGAAGAAGAAGAAAGAGAGGAAGAGTAATAGTAGTAGTAGTAGTAGTTCGGCTGAGCTCAACATCAACATATGGCCGTTCTCACGGAGCAGATCGTGTACGTTGTGGTGGCAACGGCGGAGATGACGGCGGCGCTGGTTATAGCGTGCATCGGTTTAATCATCGGTTTAATCACCGCAGTATCTTCAGCAAGAAAAGCATAGTCACCTCTCACTAGAAAAAAATATTCAGGGTACCAAAAAGATAATAGTAAAGATCTTAAGGTACCAAAGCTCACGTTTTAAATCACACGATACCAAAATAAAATGAGGGTTAAATTACCGCGTATTCCGTATCAAAGTATAATTTACCGTTAATTTTTTCTATTGAGATATTTCACTTAGAAGCATTTAAACATTTTAAAAAAAAAAAAACTCAAATTCCTATAGATACATCCTCTCCGCCGCCGACCTCTTCGTCGACGGCGTCCTCCTCTCCGTCCCACCCAAATCCGGCGTCGACAGCATCGAAGCGGTGGAGAGACATTTTCAAGAAAAGCGAGAAGATGACGAACGATTTAGAAGAGAAATGGAAGAAGAAGAAAGAGAGGAAGAGTAATAGTAGTAGTAGTAGTTCGGCTGAGCTCAACATCAACATATGGCCGTTCTCACGGAGCAGATCCGCCGGAAACGGCGTGACCCGACCCGGATTGTTTGCCGGAGGGTCAACAGCGCGCCGTGTTCTCGGAGCAATTCTGCCGGCGAGTCCAAGTCAGGTTGGTTATAGTGTGTACGTTGTGGTGGCAACGGCGGAGATAACAACGACGCTGGTTATAGCGTGCATCGGTTTAATCTTCGCAGTATCTATCTTCAGCAAGAAAAGCATAGTCACCTCTCACTAGAGAAAATATTTAGAAAAAATATGTATATTTTAGTGTAATCCTCAAAATTTTAGCTTGACTTCCACATTGACTAATATATTATATATCATATTATTTTATGGTAATTTTTTTTAGCCTGAAAAAAGAAATTCATTCAAAATCAAGGCAAAGCCAAGCACATTACAAACAAAAACACAAACGTAGCAAAATAATCCAATCTCTCCCTAGTGTCAACAAGAACACTAGACAGAACATCAACGGACGAAAGTGGGGGATTTGCGACCCATCCAAAGAGGACTCATCTTCGTGTCAGACAAATTGGCAAGACAATCAGCTACCAAGTTAACGGATCTAGAGATCCAACTAAGGCTACAACCATAAAAAGAACTGGAAACAAAAAGAAAAAAAAACCCGACCAGATCTAGAACGCCGCCGCCACAAAACCCGTCGTAGAAAGCAAACGAACATGAGCAGAGAACACACAGATCTGGGAAGGAAACTCGCTAAAAACCACCTAAACTTGAAAACCACCACCGTAGAAGACACACAGAAAAGATCGTCACCGCAGAAGGCCAAAGCTAAGAGGCACCGCCGCGCCGATAACCCTAATATGAAATAGGGTGAAATCTCTCATGAAAGAGAGGAGTGATCCCTCATAAAGAGGGGTTTGAGAGAAAACTCGACTCTCATAAGAGAGGATTCTTTTTTTTTTTTTTGCGGCTATTTGATGGTAATTGAATGAGTAAACTACCATCCGGGTCCTTGGATTATGTAGGCGCTACCAAATTGGTCCCCACATTAACGAAATAGGCAAATAAGTCCCCAAATTTTACCAACATTAGTCAAATTAGTCCTTCTGTCAACTCGTCATTTCCAAAAACGGTGATGTGGCCGTTAACTGCTGACGTGGCACGTTAAGTGCCACGTCAGCAGTCGAAAAATTGAAAAAAAAATGCCAACTATGCAGGATTTGCCACGTAAACATTATTACTTACAAAAAAAAAAAAACAAATTCGTGTCTTCTTCAAATTGGTCCATGAGTTCAATTTTTATCCCATTATTTTCAATTCCCCATCTTTTTCATCATTTTCATTCATTTTAGTCTCAAATCCTCAAAATACAATTGTAAAGTGTCCCAAAACTCTTTCAAACATTCCAGTTTAGTCCTTAAAAGTATTAAAAACCCTAAAACCTTAACCATAAACCCCAAACTTTAAACCCTAAAACTATAAACCCTAAACCCTAAAATTTTAAACCCTAAACCCTAAAAAAATCTAATTTAAGTAATTAGGTCCCTCACCCATTCATATCCCATTATTCTCAATTCCCCCTCTTTTCATCATCTTCATTCATTTTAGTCCAAAATTCTCAAAATAAAATTGTAAAGTGTCCCAAAACTCTTCCAAACATTCCAGTTTACTCCTTAAAAGTTTTAAAACCCTAAACCCCTAAAACTTAAATTTTTTTTAATCTTCATCTTCCTCTAATTTAGTCCTTAAAAATATTAGAAACCCTAAAACCCAAAACTTCACTTAAAATAAATATGTTCAATATCATCTAGATTTTGTTTTAAAGTATACATCACTTATTACTTTAAAGTTTAAAATTTTTATTGAACTTTTTTAAAATTATAATTAAAAAAGTATAAATTTGTTAAAAAAATAGTATTATATTATTATATATTAAATACATAAGTGTGAAGACTATTTAATTTTACGTGTAACCTTTTTTTCTATTTTTTTATTTTAAAATGATATAAAAAAATATGGAAAGTCACTTAAATTTCTTTCATTAATTTCTCTCTCTCTCTCTCTCTCTATATATATATATATATTATGTCTTATTTTGAAAAATGATGACTAATAACTAAAAATCTCAAATAATTATATATTCGTATAGATATATTATTAAGAACAAAAAGTATCCAGAAAATATATTTTTAATTTTTTTAAGAAAAAGAAGAAAAATTTATATATGAGAAATTAGTACACGTTAATTGAACATAAAGCTTAGAAATTCACACTTAGCATTCACACTATTATCAATTAACTAACTAACTAATTTCATAAAAGACTACAACTGAAACACTAAACTTACATTACACTGGTCCAAATGTCAAGTCTAACCAATATATTCTACATCCGATTCCCCCAACAAGTTGGAATTGGTGATGACCAAACCAACTTGTAAACAAGAAAATGAACAGAAAAAAAAAAAATACAGACTTCATCTTTAATAGAATTCAACCAGAAAGAAATTCCAAAAACTCATAAAATTGGTAAATGATATTCCAAATGCATCCAACCACCAAGCTAATCTTCAAGAAAACTCCATCAAGATTCATCAAGAACTTGCAAAAATATCAATCTTCGAGTCCTGCAAACTCCTCTCCTATAAAACTTGCAAACTTTGTAACATTTTGCGATTTCATAAACTTCTCCATCTCAGTCTTGAACATTTGTGAGAAACATTTTAGTCATATCTGTTAGAGCAAGTGCAACAACTTCTCCATCTCAGTCTTGAACATTTTCCTTATAACATTTTAGTCTTGAACATTTGTGAGAAACATTTTAGTCAAACCACCGAATGTGAAGATATTCTCCTTTCTTCCTCCTCTCTTTCTCGTTGTCACCACCACTCTGTTTTCTCTTTCATCATCATTTCTCTTTTGCCTTCTACTCCCTCTTATAATTGTATTTCAATCAAGATTATTAAAATCGGACCGGACATTAAATCGATCGAAGCAACGGTTCAAGGTTCAATGATTCAATCGGGGTCAGACCGTTTATAAATTAATTAATAAATAAATAATATATTAATAAATAATAGACCAACAAAATAATAAATTACTAATCATAATTAAAAAAATTATATATAAAATAAAATTTAAATTTAACATGTCATAACTAAGTTCAAAAAAATCATTATAACATAAAAATAGTCAAATAAACACAATAAGAAAATAAACCAACAAAGAAATAAACTACAATCAGGTGAAATAATAAAAAGGAAATAAACCACCAACAAGGAAATAAACCACAATCAGGCCAAACTATAAAAAGGAAATAAACTACAAGAAGGAAATAAATTACAAGAAGAAAATAAAACACATAAAGGAAATAAACATTCATCCTATCAGCCAAAGACCACAAAGCAAAACAGAGCAGAAAAAAGTTCTTTTTCCAAGTTTGGTCACTCCCCAAGTGCAACGTTTTTACTCTTCTCTTTCCTTAGAAACTTTGAATGTTTGTTCACTTGTATCAACTTTCCTCCATCATTATTTCTCAATTTATTTGCTCATCAGTTGTACATTGCTCCTTCTTCATCTACTTTGTGTTTCAGAACTTCTTCTTATAAATCTCTTCTTTTTCATTTATATCTTGTTTTTTTCATCAATATTTCTTTTTACTTTGTTTAGATTTTTTGATCTCCATCCAAATCTCCTTCTTCTATGTTCAGATTTGGTTGTTCATCCTTTTTTTTTTAAAAAAAAAAATCTGAACCGGTTATGCTCCAAATCGGCCGGTTCACACCAATTTACCGGACCAGACACCGATTCGCTATCATTGATTTCAATTGGCTTTGGGGAAAACTACATTTCTTCCCCCCAATCCTTTTCATTATTACACTTAAACTCTTGAAATTTATTTTCTTTTTCAATTCAATCCCTCCATGTCCTAGATTAATTCCATGCCTTTTTCATACACTCTCTTACATTTTACAAAACTTACAACTACTTTTAGTTTAGTTTTTTTTTTCAATTTAGTCCCTCGTCCTCCTAAAAATTCTAACTTATTTATTTATTTACACTTTAGTTCTCCTCCTATCATAATTTATCTACTACTCTTATTCTCAATATTTTATTTTCTTTTCTAAAGTCACATTTAAAGCATTTAATTTACACCTTTCAAACAAAAATAAATATTTAACAATATTTTATTTCACACCAACAATTTATATAAAAAATTAAGTCCGGGACATTATAATTAAATTGTGTGGGTGGTATTTACACCAATGAATACAAAACTATATATATATAAAAAATTAATATATCCATATAATCTCATCATATATCTTTTTTTCATATTTCTCTATAATTCGATATATTTTAAATTTTACATATTTTATATTAAAATAACTCCTTAATATGTTATAAAATTGTTCACATGATTTTACCATGTATTTATGAATTGCTATAAATAAATTATTTTTATGAGATCAATTTTATATAAAATAAAATATAAATAATTTATAGTTTTAATAATTTTAAAACTTAAAATAATAGAAAAGTCAATGTAATCAAATTTTAAATGTAGAATACAATAAAATCAATAGAAACAATTACAAAATATAAGTAATGTGAGATCAAATTATGAAAATGTATAATATGAAATAAAGCATAATAAATCACATGGATCTTGTACATATTAGACAAGAAAATTTCCATAATTATGAACTCCCCAAGAAAGAGGCTTTTTTACAGGGGGGTCATTCCAATGTAATAATTAATTGCAATCATTATTCATTTGATTATTAATGGGTAAACTAATAATTTGGTCTTTAAAAATTATCAAACTGACAACTCAGTCCCTGAAAGGTTAAAATGCACAGTTTAGCCCCTAAAAGATCATAACGATATACTAATTAATTTTTTTATGGACAAAACAGTACTGTTTTAATCTTTCAGAAACTTAAAGATATAAGATTTTGATCTTTTAGTGACTGAATTGTTAGTTTACTCGATTAATAATTAGATGATTAGTAATCACGTCAACTCAACATGTCGAGTATACCAGTTTTGTGTATCAGGGGAAGTCATCGGATTTGAGGGAATTGAAATCTTTACCACTTGGGTTTGATATAACTTCTGATAAAATCAATCAAATTAGAGGAGAAGAACATTGTTCATTTGGAAATATAGTGGAAAAAATTGAGGTAAACACTCTCAGTAAGACTCATAAAGGGGAAAAACATCTTAGTGTAGCAAACCACAAGAAGGTTATATCTAATAACATCAACAAAAAGTTTTTGGTTCATAGAGGAAAATCATCTGAGGCGAGAGAAGTGAGATATGCACCGGTTCAATTAAAAGAAGATAACGAGTTAAAAAGATGATATACATTTTAGATTTATATTTGGAGAAGAGAACGAGTTAAAAAGATTGATCTCTCAGAGAATGATGAATTTGTACAGATTTCGTGGATTTGCCTTTGATGTATATTATTAGTATAGGAGACCTAAATCTTATTTTCTTTCTTAGGTGTGTTGTCTAAAGATTTTTTTTTCTTCTCGTATACTTTTGTAATTGTTTTATGGAACGTAAGGCTAAGTTTCCATGGTCAAATTTATGTCTTGTTTTACTTGTCTCCCAATTGGATGGCCTTATACTATTTTCATGCTGAATGAAGGTTTTGATCTTTCAAAAATAAAAAAAGAAAGTTATATATATTTCAACAAAAAAAATAGAGAGACCTTTCAATGAAAGGGGAAAAAGCTCAGTGGAGGGCCTCACATAGGATCTTTCAGCAAGTGACCTTAATCATTTTTATTTTGTAATGTTTTTCACAAAATAACTACAGACACATTTTAATTTATAAATTTTTAAGAAAACCAACCTTTTAAACATATAAACATCTACTAATTATAAAATTAAAAAAATAATACAAAACTTATAATAAGTCAATTTAACTTGACGTAAAATAGATAAGAACAAACAAACTTATTTTTTAAATGCCCTCGTAGATAAATTTAAAAAAGTCCAAATCTTAAATTAGTTTCAAATAGGGGTGACAATCTCAACTAGGTAGTTTTATAGATGGTGTGAATATGAATTTCAAAATATTTTGCAAAAATTACAAAATATCTCTAAATAATTTCAAAATTTATAACAAAAAGTCCTTAAACATAATATATGAGGACTAAAATGAAAATTATAAAAAAAATGGGTCAAATTGGAATTTTGAAAAATATAAGAAAAAGAGTAAAATTACAAATTAATCCTAAATATGGAAAATGAATGCAGTTTAGTCCTGCAAAACTGTGAGTTCCGTGTAGGGGTGAGAAAAACCAATTTCATCCAATTCCAACCGATCTAAATCAATCAAAACCGACGAAAACCGATAAAAATTTGGATGGTTTGGATGAGAAATATGAGAGAACCAAACTTGTTTGGTTCGATTTATTTTACAAATTGATGATCAACCGAACCATCCAATAAAATTGACCCTATATATTTCTATATATAAAATACTTCTATAAATAAAATACTTCCATATGTAAAATGAAGATACCTATCAATCTCATTTATTGAGCCACTAATTAAGCTTCCAACTTTATTTTAATGTTTTATAAGTACTATGAAATTATAAATTTATGATGGATTTTATTGTTTTTTTTGAACAAAAATGATGGATTTTATTGTGAAATTATGAATTTTATGGAATTTTAGATTTTAAGAAATCTTATATTTGAAATCCGACACCCTAATTAAAATAATGAATTATAAAGTCATATATCTATATCTATATCTATACTATATTATATGGCTCCACCCCTTGTGGTTGGTCAAAAATAGTGAATTAAAAAATTAAAAAAGAAAAAAAAAATCACCCACTCTCTCTCCCACTCACTCTCCCCACTTCTTTAAAAAAATAAATGAATTAAAAAAATGCAAAAAACAATTAAAAATTAAAAATGCCACCACTCTCTCCCCACTCACTCTCCCCATATGAGGTAATTTCAAATTGGTCCTAAATATTTTATAATTTCTCAAATTGGTCCCAAACTTACTCTTTTATCAATATAAAAATTTAATATAATCTTCAACTTTAAATCAATTCAAACGTTACATGCATATTGGCGTGCCCGTTAGGGCACGCCAAGCCCCTAGTAATTATATATACATGCATAATTGCATATACTTGGCAACATATGAATGCCTATATATATATATATATATATATTATATACTTTGTATGAAACTATAATTTTAGGAATTTGATTTTTTTTTAAAAAAATATACACAAAAATCGACTAACCGATCAGTTTGGTTCGAATCTCCAGAATTTTTTAGATGAATTGGATGGCTATTTTTGGCCATCCAATTACATCGGTTCAGTTCAAAAAATAGACAAATCGAGCCGAACCGAACCGATGCTCACCCCTAGTTCCGTGAAATGAAGATGAACTTCACAAATTTTTGCAAAAATTACAGAATGCCCCCAAATATTTTTAAAATTTACAAAAAAGTCCCTGGATCATAATATTTGAGGACTAAAATAGAAATTTCAAAAAAAAAAATTTGGGGTCAAAATGTAATTTTTAAAAATATAAAAATTGTGTAAATTTTAGATCAATCCAAAATCTGAAAAAAAAATACAATTTAGTCCTAAATTTGAATTAAATAATTAATCTTTAACTTTATTAATAATTTAATCGTTAATTAAATGAAATAATATAAATATTTTAAGATTGGTTCATAGGTTGGGTTGGATCGACCCTTAATTTTATGGGTCATGACCCACCCATGACTCATTTAACAAATATAAATGGGCCATTGACCCATTTATGACCCAACCATTTAGAACCCAACCCAAAAGCAACTCTGCCCAACCATTTGTCACCCCTAGTTTCAAACATATGGGGTAAATTTCAAATTGATCGTAAATGTTTTATTTGTTTTAAATTGGTCTTACATATTTCTATAATTTTTCAACTTGGTCCTAAACTAATGAATAAGTGATCATATCTTTTTCGTTTTAAATTTAAATGTGACGAATCTAGAGTTACATGTTGCTTTTGATGATTATTTTCTCTATCTAGTTGGGATCATCAACAAATAAGGTCAAATCAGGTTCCGAAAGTGGATAACTCATTTTATAGTCAAATAAGTAAAGTTAGTCATATCTTTCTCATTTTAAATATGAATGCGATGAGTTTAAAACTATTAAATGTCTCAGAAGTAGGTTTAGGACCAATTTGAGAGATAATGAAAATATATAAGACCAATTTAAAATAAATGAAATATTTGAAACCAATTCAAAATCTATCACATATATTTTGGACCAATTTTGAGGTTTTGATCAATTAAAAAACATTTCAAATAGCAAAGCCCATCTTTATTTTAAAGGGTCCAATGATTGTGGGGTTCTATTGAAGTAAGTTTCATGGGCCTCTTGTCTAGAACACTCGGATTACGTGCTCAGCAAGTAGCAGGATAGCCCCACGCGCCAACCGACTTAGAGTGTCGTCCACGCGCTTCGCTATTGTGCTGCCAAATGCTATCACTGTGGAATTACAGTAAAAACGTTTACTAATTGTAGGCGTCACTTTCTCTCCCTCGCTTTCGTTTGAACTTGTGTGAACTGCAATTTTTACATGGCGATTCTGGAGAGGTTAGTTCGTACGTATCGATCATGGCGTTCATTTCCCTCTTTCAAAACCCTAGCCTCTTCTTCACCCGCTTGCTCGCGTCACATTTCTCGCCCCTTCTTCCTTCACAGTAAGTCTCTGTTGCTCTAGTACTTTGTATCCGATTGGTTGATCAATTCATGAGCGAGTGAGGTTCTTTGAATGTTTCTGTTTGAATTTTTCTCGAATACATTGCTTCTCTGAGTGGCATTGTGTTTTGTTACCATTTGGCTGTGTGAATTCCAATTTTCTGTTCTCAGTCGATGTTTTTTGTTTTGTTTTTTTTTTCCTATTGTAGAATCTTCTCTGTTCTCTGGCTCTGGGGTTTTCAGTTCAAGAGTTCAACCTGATGCTACGGGACCTTATTCGTTGTTCCCAGCTGTCTTGGCTGGTATTCTAGGGGTTGGAGCTCTAGAAACGGCGTACGCGGACGCTAATGAGGTTTGTAGGATTTTTAGTATCTGCTCTGGACTGTTGTAGAAATTTTTGGCAAAAATTTGGTAATTGGGTTTTTTATTTTTTATTTTTTAAAAAATATGTTTCACTTTGAGCTGGTGTTCTTGCAGTCGTCTGCAGCTGAATCTTCCTTTCCATCAACATCTCCCTCAAGTCCTGAGGGTCTGGAAGGAATTGCCAAGAAAGAGCGTGAACGAATTCTACAGTTGCTTAGTAGTAGAGGAATTCGATATGGTTCTTATCCTAATTTCACTGTCGCTGTTAAAGGCCAAAAGGTTGTGGCATTTATCATCCATTAACTTTTTATCTTCAAAGGCATCATGTAGGACATGGATCAATGGTTCAAAGCTCCTTAGTCAAATAATTTTGTTTGAGACACATTTTACCTATATATATATATATATATATATATCAATTTTACTTTAACATCCACTGTTTTCTAGTTTAGCTAAGCTAGTTTTGATCTTCTTCTTTTACTGTGAAAAAGTCAAACCATATTTGATGGTGGCATTTGTTAATTATAGGTCAGCCTCAAGTTCCATATTCCCCCTGCATGTGAAGTTTCCCAACTTCTTGCAAATCTTGTTTCCCAATTGGGGGTGAAGGTTGAAGAGAGTGGTAGTGGTTCAGATATGTTGTTACGTGCTTGGGACAGGTTGTGTGTGTTCTATTCATTCAGTCTATGTGGCCTCATGACTCATGACTTCTGAGTTATGATACATGCCAAGTTTTCTCCTAGCTGTATAATTCGTCAGCAGATTCACACTTTCACTTACAAGGTATTATATTTTAATGCATAATGTTTCTTGTTAACTATCTCCAGCACAGTTGCCTGGCAACTTACCCTTAGTCGCCCACCAAGGCAAAGGGATATTCAGGGGAATGCTGAATCTTCAACTTATGTGAACTCAACTGATGAAGATCTATGCATACTCATATATTATCCTATCATCAGCTCAGACAAAGCTGTTAGTTTCTAACTTTGTCCTCTCTTTTTTCATCTTACTGAATGTGCTTTTTGTGCACTGGGGGAAATAGTTACTGGGTCATTGGAATTCCCAGCTTACCTTGCCTATGTTGCAGGAAATTGAATTCATTAAGCAAGGGAGCTTGAGTCCTCAAGAGCTTGATGCTTTTGTCTCTGTTTTACAATTGGCTGGTACCAAGTTGGGACAAAAAAGAACTTCACAAAGGAGACCAAGGGATGATACAGAAAAGGTGCCATCTATTGATAAATCTATTGCTAGTCTTGAATCAATGGGTGTGAGGGTCTACGGACTCAATGAACCCCACACTAGTATCTCAAATGGTGAGATATCATGGGACAACATTGCTGGTTATGATAACCAAAAACGGTATGTTCTTGACGAGTTTCAGAGTCTATCTTGGCTTTTGCTCCTTTTGGTGGTATTTCTTGCAATTTCAAATTTCTATTCAACACAGAGAAGGTCCCACCCATGTGCATTTGCAATGTTGCACATTGTTACAATACGACATGCTATCAGTTTTAATGACGTTGCGTTAAAGGTGGACCAAACTAGATTAGAATTTTAAATCTATGGACTTGTTACAGTACGACTCTATCAGTTTTATGCCATGTTAAATTTTAATCAAGGCTTGGAAACTTCCTTGTCTGTGGAAGTGCTAGCTTTTAAACTCTGTTGTCCTTTTTTAAGAGAAAGGATTATGAATTTGTCTGAGGTTCTCACTTCACAACATAGATGATTGTCTAGATTTTCCTAATATAATCCATATAACTTGTGAGAGAAGTGCTGCACCACAAATGTTTTATTCATCCTTTTTTACACATGTTTACTGATATCTTGGTAATTCTCTGGTCACAATTGTTCTTGAGTATGGTTCAATTTGTTTTAGTTTATTAATTTGCATGAACTTCTTTAACCTATAACTATTGATTTTGCAGAGAAATAGAAGACACTATACTGTTAGCTTTACAAAGTCCTGAAGTATATGACGATATTGCTCGGGGGACTCGTCATAAATATGAGACAAATAGGCCTCGAGCTGTGCTTTTTGAAGGGCCACCAGGTGTGCATTTTTATTTGTTATTGTTGTAATGTATATTTTTTAATAATATAAATTATATATTTGTATATAAAAATATCTTCTTTCCTTGGAAAAAACACTGGAAGCCGTTCATCGTTACACTCAAAGAGCTTCTTTATATGCTGTAATAAATATAAATTTATATTTTTTCAATTTTTAAGATATTATATAATACAATGTATAAGATTGTATATATTTATATATATATATATATATATATATTTTATGGATTGATTGCAATTTACCCTTAGTTGAACTAATCAACTGTGAACTACCTATTTCACCACTTCAATGACTGGTTTGGACATCAGTATGGCATGAAGCTGTTTATGTGTAATATTTCTGTATATCAATCAAGCATATCTATGATATACAACTGTTATTGGTTCTTCTATTGGCTCCTTAGGTTGTAGGCGAATAAGTTTGTTTTGTTATATAGAAAGTAGGAACTGCATTTAATCCACTTTTTTCTCCCTCTAAAGTTAAAACCCCATTTCGGTTGGTTCTTCATTTGTTGTGTTGTGTAAGAGTGGTTATGAACTTATCATAACAGTGTAGCATTTAGTAATTAATCCTGGAAGTATTATTTTTACATGTCATCTAAAATCTCCTCTAGATACATTGGATTGCTTGAATTCTTGACATCACCCATATTCCTCCTACCCCACTTTTACCAGCTGACCTAGCATAGGTGACTTGGCATCTAAATTCTAATGCCTTGTTGTGTTGCATGCTTGAATTCAGGTACAGGAAAAACTTCTTGTGCACGTGTCATTGCTAATCAAGCGGTATGTTGCTATTCAATCTCTTATCAATCTACCTTGTATCTTTGTTTTGGGTTTTTTTTTTTTTTTTTTTTTTT
>QANZ01030731.1:75865-87771 GCA_003254925.1 Chamaecrista fasciculata | reverse complement strand
GGTTTTTTTTTTTTTTTTTTTTTAAATCCCACCTGTCTCACCTAAGGATGGAAAACAACATATTAGCAACCCCTTGAGACACTCTTCTTTGGAGTTGTTTTGTATATGTTGAATGACACTTGTTATACCCCAATTGCTTGTCATTATTAGAAAACAATATCAATGATCAATATTTGACTCTTGAAATTAGTTATTGAAATTAGTTTACTAATCAATCCCTAAAAGTTAGGAATATTTATATTTTGTAATTATTTTCTATCCTAGGATAGTTTTTTTTTTTGTTCTTCTATAAATATCCTTGTATCTATCAAACTAAATATACAAGCAATTCTTTCAAGATATTTTGTAATAGTATTGGAGCTAGATTCATCCCTAGGACCTGTGGGTTGTGGGCCCACTATACATTTACAAGCTCTATTCCTCCTTTCTCCTAGTCTTGCTAGTGCTTCCAGCACTTGTTACTACACTTGTTACTGTTGAGAAATCTAGGATTGTCTAGAATTATTTTATTTCCTATTTTATAATTATCTTTTAAGATTAGAAATATCTTAGTAGAATCTGATTTATATCTTATCAAATATTAGATGAGACTTAGTAGATATTAGGAAGTTTTTTCTCTTATTTAAGCATTGTAAACCTTTTCTCTTTTGATGAAATAATAGTACGAATATTATTCTCCAAAAATTCAACTTGGTATCAGAGCCAGGTTTCCCTTTTGATCCCGGATGAATTTTCTTCTGGTCTGAAATTTGTTCCCCTGTCCAGTGTCCAGTGAGTGAACTTGGTTAGGGTTGAGTTGGTCCATTTTTCAAAGTTGCCATTTTGTGTCACCGCCGGCAGGGATGGAGGCAGAAGCCGCTGGACGGTCATTACTCGGAGTCCGGCAGCAAACCGAGCTGCGCGTGAGCCTCACGCTCCGATTAAGCGTTTTTGCGTCTTTTCACGCGCCGACGCTTCAAGGCGCGTGAGTCTTCATCCTGTCCACCGGTCTATTCCACCGCCGTCCCCCACCTATTTCCGGCGACCCTCAACTGTCATCTTGAGGTTTTGGTGGCTGTTAGTGATCACTCTTTGTTGAAGATAGGGTTTTCTGCATTTTGTTGGCAGATTCACTCATCTTGGCTGATTTTTCTTCAATCTTTTTTTAAATGGCCTCTGAGGTTCTAAAAGGAGTACATGCTCTATTGTAGAGAGCCCCTGAGACTCAGAAGAACACAAGCCATCACTACTTTCATCCTTCATTGATGAAATTGATCTTTGGCCTTTATTGCCATTATATTTATTCGGCCTTCATTGTCGTACGTCCTTCATTGACGAATTGATCTTTGGCCTTCATTGCCATTGACCTTTGGCCTTCATTGCCATTACATTCATTCGGCCTTCATATTGACGTATTGATCTTCGGCCTTCATTGACGTATTGATCTTCGGCCTTCATTGCCATACGTCCTTCATTGACGAATTAACCTTCGGCCTTCATTGCCTTCGGCCTTCATTGCCGGTATCTTCTTCCAACGACAACAATGTTTAAGGAAGCTCAAATCTCAATCAAGATCCAAGCTGCGAATGGAAAATTCCAATTCTCAGCTTGAGGGGGAGTGTTGAGAAATCTAGGATTGTCTAGAATTATTCTATTTCCTATTTTATAATTATCTTTTAAGCTTAGAAATATCTTAGTAGAATCTGATTTATATCTTATCAAATATTAGATTAGATATTAGATGAGATATCTTAGTAGATATTAGGAAGTTTTTTTCTCTTATTTAAGCATTGTAAACCTTTTCTCTTTTGATGAAATAATAGTACGAATATTATTCTCCAAAAAGTCAACAGTTACATTGTACACATGCAAGAATGAAGAACACGTCAGTAAGACTCTTCAGTTACAAGGTTGCCATACTCTTTTATCCTCCTGGTGAGTGGGATTGGTGTCCTGAATTTGTTCATGGGAAAGGCTTTTTTGACATTAAGCCTGATGGACATATTCATTGTAAAGGCATTCATCATTGACATAACACATGCCACCAAACTCATTCACGGGGTTTGTAGCTCGAGCTGAGCAATTGTTTGATTTGGGTTAGTCACTTTGTCCAACCAAAAACCCAGCAAACCTAATTGGATTATAGCCATCCAACTGATCCAGTATTCTGGAAGCCAACAAAGCCAATCCAAATTGATCAAGGTTGATTTGAATTTGATTGGATGGTAGTTGAAATGTGGGAAAAAAACTTGGGAAAAAATAGGAAATTCAACCATATTTAAAAGCCCTTAGGCTATTATTTTAAGGAGAAGAGAATGATGCCTCCTCCATGACAATCAATAGCATAAATCGTTCTCTACTATTTTATCTAGTTATCTCCTAATGACAATGAAGATTAAGATAGCCTTTGACCACACTAGATAAAAGGTTTACTTAATCTATATACATATAATCAGACTCTAGGAGGAAAACATTGTCTACTATAAGCAAAATACAAGGGCTTACAAATAAAATAAGGAAGAACAAAATCAACAGCTCACAGTGTCATTGGAATGGAATGAGACGATGTCATAACAAGAAGGATGAATGGAAGAAAAATGGAAGGCGAACAGGAGAATGAGATTTCAAATTTGGGTTTTAAAGAATGGAATTTAAAACTTTGAAAACTACCACACAGCACATCATGATTGGAAAAGAGAAAAGAATGACTAATGCTTATTTTTAATTAATATTATATTGTACATATAAAAAAAATATTTAAGTAATTGCTTAGTTCAATTTGGTTCGGACAATAATCATCTAGAAATTAAACCAGTTCAATCAGTTTAAAAACTTCCATCCAATTCATCTGATCTAAAGGTAGGTTTTCATCAGTTTTGATCAGTTTGGGTTGGATTGGTTCAGTTGAGTTTGGTTGGAATTGCATTTGCTCAGCCTTAATTGTGGCCATGTGTACAGCCATGGGGACTTCTATGGTGGATGCTTTTTCCACAATGTACTAGGGGGAATCTCATGTGGGCGATAGTGTGGCTTTTGTGGTGGATGAGGAAAATGTCTTAGGGCAAGAGGTTAT
The DNA here is from genome assembly GCA_003254925.1 of Chamaecrista fasciculata. Lineage (NCBI taxonomy): Eukaryota > Viridiplantae > Streptophyta > Magnoliopsida > Fabales > Fabaceae > Chamaecrista > Chamaecrista fasciculata. The sequence goes on along the minus strand of QANZ01030731.1, from coordinate 84,719 downwards.
TTTCGTTTGTACACACACAAGATGCATGGTCATGTATATGGCTTAGATTCTGGTAGATCGTCCAATCTCCTTTGTCATAGAGTCATATCACAAGTTATTCTTTATGTGATAATAAAAATTTCTTTAGAAGCATTAGAGAGTCTCAAAACTATAAAGCCCTTAGTGGCTACTTTAACTTTTCATCCGTACTTTGAGAGCAACGGACTCAAAAATTATATCACTAAAGTGGAATCAAGGACATAGCTATTGTGATCATGGCATTTTTCTTGAATTTTGCCCAAGTGATACAACTTCTGTGTCCCTACTGTCAAGGAATTGATGAAAATCAAAGTAGTCACCAGAGGCTTTATAGTTTTGGGACTCTCTAATGCTTCTATAGAGATTTTTGTTATAACAGAATAAACAATAATCCCAAAATTCTGACACCTGTGATATGACTGTGTCGAAGGAGTTGGTTGATCCATCCCTAAAAGGTAGTTTTGGAGGATTTGAAGATTAAATGGGAAGGATCAATGAAGTTTATTGTGATAATAAATCTGCTATCATCATAGCGCATATTCTAGTACAACATGATCTTACCAAACGCATTGAAATGTTTTGAGACTTTCAAGGAAAGGCTCTATAGTGGTTCGATTTGTACACCTTTTTGTTTCTACTTGTGATCAACAGGCTAATGTACAGAAAAAAAAAAAAAAAAAAANAAAAAAAAAAAAAAAAAAAAAAAGATTGGCTACTTTTGTTTCTAGGATTTATTTGTCGAGTTTGGCATGAAAGATCATCAGCATGAGAGAAGTGTTAATAATCAACCATCAATGTTTGACCCAGGAAATTAGATTGTAGAGTCTAGGTTACTAATCAATCCCTGAGAATTGGGGATATTTATCTTTCGTAATTATTTTCTTTACTAGGATAGTTTTCTTTTTTCTTTTTTTCCTTATAAATACCCCTGTTCCTATCAAACTAAATACACATGTTCCTATCAAACTAAATACACAAGCCATTCTTTTAAGGTATTTTGTCAAAGAGGAATCTTATATGATATATAGCTGTCCCCTTCGATGTACGGTTATGTAAATCACCACACAACCTGCTGGTTTGAATAATAGTGCTTATAATTAAAGCATGATGTTCTTGTGAGGTCAAAATGTAGTATAATTTGGGCGACTTTTCTTTCTCTCTTTTTGTTTTTAAAAAACAATTCATGAAAGTGACTTGACATGCAGGGTGTCCCGCTGCTATATGTGCCGCTAGAGGTTGTCATGTCCAAATACTATGGTGAAAGTGAACAGCTGCTAGGGAAAGTGTTTTCTCTTGCCAATGAACTTCCTGTGGGTGCTCTTATTTTTCTCGATGAGGTAATAATGGCTGAAATGCAGCTTATGTTTTCCTTTTGAAATTTGTTGTTTTAATTCTAATTAATTTGTTCTTTCCTAGTTTGTTTGCTTATCATTCGTGGTTTTTTTTAAATGCAGGTTGATTCTTTTGCTGCTGCCCGTGATAATGAAATGCATGAGGCTACACGCAGAATACTTTCAGTCTTATTGCGACAGGTTATTCTTCTTGTTTACTGCAGCATGCTACTCAAAATGGAAAATAATGATATTAGGACAACTGTTAAATATTAAATGGTTGAAAGACAACTGTTAAATATTAAACGATGTTCTTCAAAGTGTTTCCTGAGGTAACATTTCAATAAATAAAATGATATTATTTTATTGATTTTGTGAAGAATTCTTCTACATGCATAGTTCCATTTAAGGACTTGAGCAGATACTTCAGGATTGTACATTGGTCTTATCCTGTAATTTTTTCTTAGGGAATCAATTAATTTTCAAAAGTTTGGATGCGTTAGAAAACAATTAAGCTATTTTTTTATTGCATTGAAGGGAGAAAAAATTTATATGATTAGCTGTGAAGAATATGTAGTGATTGTATAAACTACACTTGCATCCTATCAATAACTAATCCATACTCATCCATATTTTGAATGTTTATGTAACTTATGGGGATGACCAACTTGTGCAGATTGATGGATTTGAGCAGGAAAAGAGAGTGATTGTCATTGCTGCGACAAACAGAAAACAAGACCTCGATCCTGCATTGATAAGGTTAGCTTGAGAACATTTTCATTTGTAGTGTATAAACTAGATGACTCAATCAATCATGAAAATCATAATTATTGTTTCTCTCAAATTTTCAGTCGATTTGATACTATGATCACTTTCGGGTTACCTGATCATCAGAACCGTCAGGAAATAGCGGCAAAATATGCCAAGCACCTTAAAAAATCAGAATTAGATGAACTTGCGACAATTACAGAAGGGTAGGTTGTGATATATTATTTCATAACAAACCATTTTGCGATCTTTACCTCAACCTACTATAATCATTGCAAATCTATCTAAATTGTATTTGCGCTTTACTTCTATTATTTTATTCTCTCAATTCAGTATGTCTGGAAGGGACATAAGAGACGTCTGCCAGCAAGCTGAGAGGTCCTGGGCATCAAAGGTAAGATGGAAATATGGACCTTTTAGTAAATCTGATCCCAAATACATGTATACATTCTAGATTAGTTCATCATTTTTTTTTTTCTGGTAAACTAGTTTGGATGTTGCTTGAAAAAGCTCAATCTCGGAGATTGAGGTGTTGATCAGTATATAGAATAATAGAAATTTTAATTTTTGCAGTATTTTTTTCTGTGATTTGCTTAATACTTTCTTAATACATGATGGAGTAAAGAATGGTGATATGACTGACATCCAAGTGAATGTCCCTTGTTTTATAAAATTTTAATGGCTAAAATGTAGAAAACTTTAATGAATTTTAAAAAGTGATAAAAACCCTCCCAAACTTCTGATGTTATGCAAATAACCTCTTTTGTTGAGATTTTTATTTAAAATGAACATTTTTTTGTGATTTTATGATTATTGTTATATTTTATATTGATCCAAATTAAAAATTAATTCTTATAATTAATAGTAGTCGAAAAACTTAAAAAAAATGTCCCTTGTTTTATAAAANGTAGTCGAAAAACTTAAAAAAAAAAATTTCAATGAAAATTTTAATAAACTGTGTTATTTGCACAAAATTAGAAGTACAGGAGGTTTTTGTCATCATTTTTTTAGTTTAGGCAAAAGTATTATTTTAGTTCTCAAATTTTACAACAATTGTAAATTTTGTTCTCATTCATTTTTTGCCGTCAATTTTGTCTTCAATATGTCATATTTTGGTTAATTTTATCCTTTACTCTTACTTTAACTAAATATTAATGATGAATTTTACGTGACTGATGACATGTATTATAAAACTGATAGAAAAAAATTCAAACTCTGATTTAGATTAAAAAATAGAATGAAGTATGTCATTAATTTATTGAAAAAAGTTGTTCTAAGGACAAAATTGACCAAAATATAAAATATTTGGGACGAGAAATTGACCGCAAAAAAAGGATCGAGGGTGAAATTGACAGTTCTTGTTAAGTTTAGGGATGAAAAGGATGCTTTTGTCTATACAGATTTTTTGCATAGTAACCGAAGTTCAAAAAGGGTATTCTGCATTTTAGCCAATTTTAATCTGTTCTATGATAGGTTTATTTAGAAGTATGTTTTTTTTTTTTCTGATGAGTGACAGATTATTCGAGGACAAGTATCTAAAGATGGAGAACAAATGAGTCTTCCACCACTACAGGAATACATAGATAGTGGTACGAGTCGGCGAAAAGCCTTACTTAGTATTGCATCAGAGCAAATGTTGCGGAGTTCTACTACAGGGAAAGGAAGTCGCTTAGATTTGGCTTGACTCTTTGGCTCTTGATTGTTAATAGTCATAAAAGGTAAATTACCACCCTTACAGGAAACCTTCAAATATTTTAAACATACAATCTTTTAAAATATATACAAAATTTTGTGATGATCATATTGATTTATTTATTTCTTTAAAATGTAACTGATTTAATAGGGGTGTTCATGGCCAATCCGTCAACCGGCTGAAACCAACTTAATCTATTAGTTTGAGTTGATTTTGATTGGGTTGACTTGTTAGTTTGAGTTCAAAAAGTTGAGTTACGGGTTTAAAGATTAAAATTGCATAATCTTAATTTTATAATTAAGTATTTGGCCAATCCGTCAACCGGCTGAAACCAACTTAATCTATTAGTTTGAGTTGATTTTGATTGGGTTGACTTGTTAGTTTGAGTTCAAAAATTTGAGTTACGGGTTTAAAGATTAAAATTGCATAATCTTAATTTTATAATTAAGTATTTTCAGTCATAATTTTTTATTTTAAGGGATACAAAATTTGACAAAAGATATTTTTATGATAAAGAGATACAAAATTTGACAAAAGATATTTTTAGGGACAAATGAATTTCTCCTTTCAACTGTTGACTAATCTTATAAGTCTCTTCAATTGTTAAACTTGACAAATAATTACTTCAATTATGGATCTTAAATCATTTAATTTCTCTTTTAATTATAGTCTTGTTAACTATAAAATTTGATAAATATATTTTTGAACTTTATAATATTTTCTTTAACACTAATTTTAAACACACTTTTAATATAATATTGTTATTTATATGTATTTGATTGTTTTTAAATTTTATTTATCTACTAAAATTTTTACAAAATTATTAATTAAAGTTTTTGCTTTTTTCTTTTTTGATTGATTCATAATAGACTTGGGTGTGTTTGGATGGTGTGTCAAGAGGAGAATAAAGAGGAGTGGAAGGGATAAAAGACTAAAAATTATTTTTTAGATTTTTTTAAGGGATGAGAGGAATGGACAAGGAGTGCCTCTAAAACACCCATTGGCATCCTAAAATTTAATTTTTGTTGGACCCCCAAGATGGAGTAGACAACTTTAAAATTTTTTAAAATAATTATACTCCTATGATTTTATTAATATTACTGATTTTTTAAAACCCTAATATTATTTAGTACTAATTCAATGATCAAAATGTATAAAATCATTTCGAATTTAGAGATAAAATATTATTAATTTAGCACAAATTCAAGAACCAAAAAATATAAAATTAGTTCAAATTCAATGACTAAGTAGTATTATTTTAGTACAAATTCAAAGACCAAAAAATATAAAATTAGTTCAAATTCAAGGACCAAAATATTATTAGTCATAAACAATAGTGATTTTTATAAAAGGATAATATTGGAAATAATAATAATTCATTTAATTCCATTACTAATAACTTCCAAACAAGATTATCATGTATTCATTCTTTTTTTCACTAAAAACTCCCAACAAACATTTCTACTTAGTCCATTAATATCATTTACACCCTATTCTGTTAGTGTCCATTAATGTTTTCTCCTCTCTATTCTCACTAAAATCCCAAACATAACCTAAAGGAAGAAGACAGAGGATCGATCATATAAAAGTTAGTGACCCCAGCATTTATTATCGTATGACGCCATTTGGAAATATTTCCTGTTCAACATTTTGATCGTCGGGTGTAGGGGTGTACAAAAATCCGGTGGCCCGGCTCGGCCTAGTCAATTCGGGTCGGGTCAAAAACAGAGTCGAACCGGGTCTAAGAACAAAAACTGGGAAAAAAAAAAACTACTAGAATCGGGCCGGGTCTTGGGTTGAGATGAAAAAACCTGTCCCGACCCGGAGTAGGGAGCTGGACCCGGCTTTTTGAAGGTTTTTAAAAATATATATAAATTTACAGTTCACAATCAGTCACACATTCACACTTCACTAACCCTAAACCTAATCTAATCAACTCACTCTCTCAACCGCACAGTTCACAGTCACACACTCACAGTTCACTCTTCATCCTTCATCTCTGATTCTACGTCTTCATTTGTCATCGTCTTCAACTCTTCATCCTTCATCTCTGATTCTCTGTCTTCATCCGTCATCATCTTCATCTTTCTTCGCTCGTCGTCTTCATCCTTCATCGGCTTCGTATTCGTCTTCATCTCACCTTCGTCGTCTCGTCTTCGTCGTCGTATCGTCGTCTTCTCTCCGCCTTCGTCTCCTCTCCGTCTTCGTCTCATTGTCATCTTCAATCTTTTCCATCTCGAGGGTCTTCCATGGGAGCAGAAAGGAGGAAGCTTTTAGGGTTTTTGTTTATTATTGTGGTCCAATGTTGCTTCTTTTTTTTTTTTTCTGCTGAGTCTGATGTTGCTTCTTGTGAATTGTGAAGCTCCATAGTCATTGAGAGAGAAAGAAAGGAAGGAGTGAAGCAAACTCTGGCCGACACAATAAAAAAAATTAGGAGAAATGGATTTTTGTTTTCAGAATCACTACCCCAGCCCGGCCCGGTATTATCCCGGGTCAACCGAGTCTCGTGCAAGGTCAAGTCTCGGGCCAGGGTCAAACTCGGCCAGGCCCGTGTACACCCCTAATCGGGTGGGTGTTGCACATGTGATGAAGATCTGAAACACCAGACTTATTTGCATTTAAATTAATCTGATGGATGCTATTTACTGGTTTAATGATTGATGGAGTTACTTACGACTAAAGTTTGATAGTAAAAGAGGCTATTTGTAATTAGACTACAATTAAAGGAGTTTCTTTGTATTTTTTTTCTTTTATATTTAAAATGAAAAAAATAATTTATTATAAATATATATTTAATGTTTTTATGCAGTGAATTTAGTCAAAATAAATAAAATAACAGTTTACCTTTTGGTATAAGATGAATTAGTTGTACATATATTTTGAATTTTAAAGGAGTATATATTGTAAAATAAAAAGGATGATACTGTGATTTACATATATATGGACTATGGAGGTAAATAATTTAGTCTTTCCAAATGACAAAAAAAAAAATCTTTCCTTCTATGGTTCTTAATTTGCATTTCGCAACGATTTCTCTTCATAAATAATTAATTATATAAACTGTCTTCACTCTTTTCTTGATTTTTTTCTTTAAAAATGTAGTTTGGTTCTCTTGCGCTGATTTTACTAATACATATCTTATATTATATGACTCCATCCCTTTCTGGTCGTCTATGTTTAAAACTACAGTCTATGAAATTAAAAATAAGAGAAAATTTACTATTTGGTCTCTCTTTCTTTACTAAGTTAACAATTTAGTCCCTTATTTATTTCACATACATAACGGGCACGCAAAGCAACTAGTATCTACTTATGTGTCCCATATGTATTAGTGGTTGTGTTATGATGAGTGTGCAAATAGGCAGCAAATACTTTTTTTTTATTATTATTATTATTATTTTTAGTAACTAAGCATTACTCATGACTGCTGCTTCAGTCGAGAGTCGTGACTTATCTCCTCGTTAGCTTGCAGATACCTTAAGAGATGAGATAGTTAACCTAAAGATTTAAGATCGTTCTATACTCAAAGTCAAGAGACGAATTTCTTACATTTAATTAAGAATAGATAAATTTCTATCTTGATTATATTCTTTGAGTTATTTATTATTAGATTTTTTTTGTCAAGGATGCATTATCCGGTGATTAATGTTGGAATAAGTTTTGATTTTTGAATAAAGTAAAATGTCATAATCACACCACATTCTAATTTAATGGTATTTCCACTTTGTTTGTCCATCAATAAATAATCTAGAACTCTTAATTGTTAAAGCCAAAAGAAATTGGAATCTAGACACAGTTTAATTTGAGTAGTTTCTTTGATCTTCATTAAAATAAAAATATAAAAATCCACGTGGAAGTGCTTAAAATGGTTGGCATAAAGTCAAAGCCTCACTCTTTAGGATGGATAATTGGATACATTATTGATGCGTGAGAACAAATAAATCAATGAAATGTTAGCCATGGATTAATTGGATTTGCCTCTCTTTATCATCCATCTAGTCGATCATGATGTTCTCTGCTTGAACTATTCTATTACATATCCATTAAGCAATCTTGCTAGATTTTTTTAAATAATTATTTGTCGTACTAAATGCCAAAGTTCTTATTTTCTTTAAATTTTGAATACCGCAAAAGGCCAAAATTAGGCTATAGATGTCTTGGAATCTTGATGTTTCTGATAGTCTTTGTATTTTTCTGATTATTTAATGTTTGGGGACCTATGGCCCCCGCTTCAAATCATTGCATCAAGACTGTTAAAAGAGACATGAAAAGTACACTTCCTTTATGAGTCTTTGTTATACATAGACCAACTAATAATTGCATACCCCGTAGATTTAGTTTCATTAATTTTAAATATTTTTATATTTTCTTAAATTTCATGTGATTATAACTTTTTTATTTTAAATTTAAATACGACGAATCTAAAATGATAGATTATTTTTTATAAGTACTTTTTTTATCCAATTGGAGCTATTATCAACAAATAAAGTCAAATTAAATTGTAAAAGTGAACAACTTTCACGATTAAATAAAAGAAGTTGATCATATCTCTTACGTTTCAAGTTCAAATATGACGAGTCACTATGTGTTATCTCTTGAAAAATCTTTTTTCTTTTCAATTGAAACCGTTAACAAATGAGGTGATCGGATCAATTTGTACCATAATCTCTAGAGGTTTTCCATTGTGTTTAATGATGTTTTATTTTATTGACAAAGTCCTATTTTGATCCCTCAGTTATGCTCAATGTTTCAAATTGGTTCCTTAGTTATTTTTTGTTCTATATTGGTCCCTCAGATTTTCAAAATTTGGCACAGTTGGTCCTTGAAACGTTTTCCATCCATTTTTCTATTAAAAAAAAGACAAAATTGATTTTCAACTCCTAAAAGTTTGAATTTTTACATTAAGGACCTTTTTCTCTATAATAGAACCAAAATGTAAGAAAGAAAAAATAACTTGAGGGTTTTAGTTTATTTCACACCAAAAAGACAACCTCTCTCTCTCTCTCTCTCTCTCTCTCTCTCTCTCTCTCTCTCTCTCTCTCTC
>QANZ01030731.1:51956-74456 GCA_003254925.1 Chamaecrista fasciculata | reverse complement strand
ATGGTTAAAATTACAAAATAGCTCCAAAGGGTATCAAAGTGTTAATGGAGAATACCACAGGGTACCAAAGTGTCAAGTTTCAAACCACAGGGTACCAAAGTGAAATAGGGTCAAACCACAGGGTACCAAAGTGTAATTTACCCTTTTTTTTTTAACGGAAAAATGGATGGAAAACGTTTGAGGGACCAACTGTGCCAAGTTTTGAAAAATTGAGGGACCAATTTAGAACATTGAGCATAAGTGAAGGACTAAAATAGGACTTTGGCCTATTTTATTTGAGTGATTTTAGCCTTATAAGTTAACTTGAGATTAGAGTTAGATTTTACGAGTTTGTAACTCTTTCTCTCACATTTTGATTTATAATTGTAACTTTGTTTAAAGCTCTTGTGATTATGATGATTATGTGTTTATCTAGCTTGCCATTGTTGAAATTGTTAAGTGAACTAGCTCACAATTTCCAATTCGACCATTGTTAATTGAGGGTTAGGTAATTAGATTATTTAGTTTACTCAATTGAGGACTGAATAGTCGAATTAGCTAACCTATATTATTGTTGTGTGAATCTTCCGATATAATTTGAGTGTTGTGATAGCCAATTTATTCTCTCCTCTTAGTATCCATTCTATATCGGTCTTTTGGTTAGTTTAATTGTTCTTTAGTTATATTTTGTTTCATTATTAGTTTAGTCCTTTTATCAAACATAGCTATTAGCTTTTATCGTTGTCACGATCCCCTTTTGGGAAGACATGACCGGCACGGACATGAGCCTAACTCACGTCGTAAGCCTACCCTCATATACTCCTAAGTATAAAGCAACAACAACTCATATATTAAAGTAATATCTCAAATAAAAATACCATCATAGTATGCATAACGATACTATTTATAAATAAGAACTTCCAACCACGATTTCATCAAACCTTACAAAAGAGGGTCAACATATAATGTAAATTATATAGATAAACGAAAATTCCCAAGACCCCTCTCTAAGTACTAGCGGAGCTGATAAACTAGAAGACTAAATAACATTTTGCTACCTAAAACGAAACTACCCACATGAACAAAATGTAGGGCTTAACTCAGCTTCCTCCTTAAGCTGGAGTAGATGTCTGAAATGTACCTGAATTTCAAACTAAAGGGGAGAGGGGTGAGTCATAACTCAACGAGTAACTAACTCATCCCATTATGGTGCAAAATGCCACCACATAGGGAATAAATAGTCATATATAAAAAAAATCTCAAGTACTAACAATTTCAATAATAGAAATTTAAAAAGATACGGAAAGCAAAGCCTTCAAAACAAAATAATCACCAAAGAAAGTAAGACATAAATTCATATATCCATCCGTCTCAACTCGACACCAGGGAGTAATAAACATCCGTCTCAACCTGGCATCGGGGAGCGAGTAATCCATCTCCACTCATACATGAGGAGTAATTTCATATTTTGTCTCAACCCATCACAGGGGAGCATACACAAACACATACAAATTCACATCAATAATAATATCACATTCAGTAGTTTTTTACAAGCACTTAAAAATTCATCATCAATAATACGTTTAGAGTGTATAAACTAACACTCTAGAGCGTTCAAGCTTTTATTTCTCATCAGGCATCAGCAAAAGAATCAATTCATAACATTTTCATAAAACAATCATCAATCAAACCCTCAGCGAGACAAAAATGAAAAGCCACTCACCTCTTTCACAAGAATAGATGACTACGCTTTTCTACCTCTACTCGACAACAGGTGTCGAAGAATCTTAAACTGATACGATAATTTAAATAGCCTTCGTACTTCTTACTAAAAATCGAACAAAGGGTCCGTTTGGTAGTAGAGTAGGTATGTAAAGGAAAGGGTTTTACAAGGGAAAGATTGTGAGGGAAAGGAAAAGTAGTTGAGGGAATGTAAAGTAGGTAAAGATTGAAAGTGTTTGGTATAAAAAGGTAGGGGAGGGAAAGTAAAATAGATATAAAAAGAAAATGACAAAAATGCCCTTCCCACAACCATTACAAGACCACCGGCGCCGCCACCCACCGCCGCCGTCCACCGCCGTACACGGTTGCCGTCGCCGCCATCAACCGCCGTCCACGGTGGTCACCGTCCACGGTGGTCGCCACCGCCGTCGCCGCCGCCGGCCACCGTCAGGGGAAGAAGATGGGATGGAGTGATAGGGGCAAATTAGGAATTCTACCATAATTCCCTAGGTAGACTTGGATTACATCAGAAATGTGAAGTAAAGAAAAATGACCTATGTAATGTAAATCCCTTTACGTTGTAATCCACTTTACATAGCTCAAATTACCATACCAAACACATGAAATTATTGAAATCCGTGCCCTTTTACATTGTAAATCTCAATTCACTCCTACCAAACGGAGCCAAAGTCTCTGCAAAAGGAGCAACAAGAGAGACGAAGCATAGGTCGTTGTAACAAATTCAATGATTTCACAATTAGGATTCAAATATAATGTTTTAGCTTTTACAAATTAACAAACAAGTCACGAATGAATGTGTTTTTAGGTTTTGATTTAATGTCAGTGACAAGGATGAAGGAGATGAGATTCATAGTTGTGAGGGGATGCTAGGTCAAAAGTAATTGTCCATAGTGTATAATAAATTAAGGGTAAATTACAAATTAAGTACCTGGTTAGGCCGAATCTCACATCACTGCCGTGTGGTTTCAAAAATTGCACTTTAGGTACCTGAGATGTTCGTCGTTTAGCAATTATGGTACCTGTCTTTTTGTTCCGTTAATTTGAAGGGAAAATGCTGACGTGGCGCAATCTTAGCCATCGATTTACAATGTATCTTAACCGTCGATTTCTATTGCATCTTAACCATTGGCTTCTCTTGCATCTTAGTCGTTGGTTTCCACTCCAAGGTTAAAATCTCATTTTTGGTTCTCAAACTATGGGGTAAGTTTCATTTTGGTCATAAAAGCTATTTTTTGTTTCATTTTTGTCCTTAAACTTTCACATTTTTTCCATTTTGATCTCCAAAATGTGATTTTATCGAAATTTTTTATGGAGATTGTGCCCTAGGGCCAATCATTTTATATGTATGGACATATTGGTTGACTGATTTATGAATGATAAATTATGTCGTTATCATATTATTAGCATGTTTACTGTGATAACAATCCTTGATGATTATGTGATAATTATTCTAAATTGTCCCTGGTCGATTATTCACGTAGGAACGTGAATGAACTAAGACCAGCATGACTTCGGTGTATGGAGATACACGCATGTGATGCTTCTCGAGAGTCATGGTGTAATTATGTAAAGGGTTACAAGTTGCTGGACCGACCCGGAGAGTCCTACATGGGTTTAGTCATGAGCAAGCCTCTCCTGTACACCTGTCACGATGCCCTTAGACCTGAGGTCTTCATTATTCCAGCGTTGTAGATGCTGAACTTTGGCCTAGTCCAACGTTGCCCGTAACAGGGTAGCCATACAGGCTAGGCAAGAAGGAATTTTGTCGTGCTGAGGAATGTGGTTAACCAAGAAGGAATTTTGTCCCTCATTAAGTTGAGAGATATTTGACTGGGCCCATCGATGAGTTTGTCCAAGGAATGTGTGGCCACACAAGGTAATGGGACTAACTCAAGGAATCGAGAAAGTTATGGTTTGGATTACAAGGATGATTTTTCCATGCCTTATCCATGACCAAAATATCGTGTGACAATAGGGAATATGACAAGGTGGTACTAAGGTTAATTCGTTTATGTTAAAACGATAACTCACGTGTTTTGGGTAGTTGTTATGGCTTGATAGAGTCCGCTCTCGATTTGTGAGTCATAGAGATGGCTTGCTGCCAATTTCACATGAGGCCTGCTGGGTCACACATGAGCAGGATCAAGATACTGTAATGGGACACGAATTAGGGTTTAATTCGTGAGTCTCTTTAGTGACACAATTTAAGACATAGATGAAAGTCTTAGGACATGAAGTCTTGTCTTAAATAAAATCTACATTTGTAATATTTAAATTTGTTAGACAAATTTAAATATATTAATTATTAAGGATATTAATAAGTTGGTTATAACTTCCTAAGAGTTAGGATTGTTATCTTATTTATTAAATTCCTATAAAACCACAAGGTAGGGGGCGAATTCTTCAAGATTCGCATTTTGAATTTCAAGAATGCATTTTGAATTTTAAGTTATGATATTAATGTAATATTTTTAATTAAGAATTCAAATCCTCTTGACTCATTCCAACCAATGGGAAGTGTGCATTCTGGATTTCAAGATATGATCTTGAAATTTAAATTAAGATTGCATCTTAATCTTGAATTATAATATTAGTGTAATTTTATAATCAAGATTTGGTGATTCCCTAATTTAAGGAGTGGGGACTCTTTATAAACACATGCAAGTCGCCTAAAACAAACAGAGAAAAGAAAAAGGAAAGTCACATAACCCTAGAGAAAGAGAAGGGAGTTTTCGAACTAACCCTAAACTTAGGGTTTTAGGGGCGATTTGTGTGTGAGGAAGAGAGAGAGGCGAAAAACCCTAGAGTCAGTGGCCAAGAAGTTCGTTCTTGGAAGTGTGCCACTTGTTCTTGGATATTTCAAGAAGTGTTCTTGAAATTCCAAGATTGTAGATCGGTTCCCATAATCTCTTGGAGAAGAGATTGGAGGCTAGCACCTGAGTATCTGCCAAACCGTTCGTGTGGATCACTGGCAGAGGAAGGACACGAATCTGTGGACTTCTTGGAATTGCAATCATTCCAGCATTCATGATTTAGGTAAACATCTTATCTCACTGGTATAAACACAGTTAGTGGGTCCTATGGAGGAGATTATAAAATTTTAATTTTACCTTTTCCGTTGCGTTTTGCTCCATAATCTCCAACAATTTTCACCATTATTCTTAGTCATAAATTAGAGATAAAAATTAACCACAAATTTATCTCCAATTTGTAATTAACAATGAAAATTTCTCTTTCCCTCTTTTTTAACTCACTTATTATTACGTATTTGAGTAGGGGTGAACAAAAACATAAAAAATACATAAAATAAATATATAGGTTAAATAAAAAATGATTTTTTTTTTTTAAAAAAATAAAGTAACCAAGTTTTGCTCGGCCAGACCCGATGGCCCGCCCTTAGTCTAACCGGGTCGAGTCTCAAGTCTAGCCCATGATTACTCTTATATTTGAGAGAGAAATGATTCATCTTAATTATTAAGGTTCGAAATAACAACGTAAACCATATGAAATAACATTTTTGGGACGAAAAACGAAACAAATATGAAATTATGAGGACCAAAATGAAATAAAAAATTGTTTTAGGACCAAAGTGAAACTTATCCCATAGTTCGTGGACCAAAATTTGATTTTTCACAACTCACGTGAGCGCCACGTCATCATTTTCCGTTAAAATTGACGGAATAAAACCACAGGTACCCTAATTGCTAAACGGCGCACATCTCAGGTACCTAAAGTGCAATTTTTGAAACCACACGGTAGTGATGTGAGATTTGGCCTAATCACAGGCACTTAATTTGTAATTTACCCATAAATTAATGGGCCAGATTTAACTTCTAAATTTAAATGAGATTTTGCGTGAAAATATCTTTCTAATTCAAAATTTGATAGCAATATCTTTTGAAATAAGAAGCTATATATCTTTATCCCATATTTAATAGTATAAGATGATATATATATATATATCGTATATTATTTAAAAGGGAGTTCTTTTTTTTTTCAAAAATTATATCATTAGATTTATTGTGAAAAATATGTTCAACATATGAATTTTTTTTTTAAAAAAAAAGATTCTAACTTTATCGATTATTATTTATTACTCAAATGTGTCACATGTCAGATCCAAAATAAACTCTAATTTGATTTTCTTAATCTGATTCGCTCCCAAATCTTTATCACAATCTCAGGAAAAAAAAAACCATCTAGACTCCAAACATAACCTCTAAAAATCAAATTTTATATACCAACGAATTTAAAATTCTTATTCTAAAATTTTAAATCAATCTCTAAAATTTTTGGAATATCGATATCTCAATCGTTGAGCTTTTCATTCAAAGAGTCCTCGACAGACACGACTCGGTGAGCACAATTGTGTCACATTTTGCCCGGTTTATTTGACGCGCTTGCGACAAGCGTGATCATGAGGTTAAATCGCGTTCTAGGATTTTTCACTTTTAGTCTCAAACTTACTTTTAGGGCGCAATTTTAGCCTGTTTGCTCATGGTCACAACAGGACAAAAACAAAACTCTTCAAAAGTCAATACATAGTTCTGAAATCATTACATTTGTACTTGAAATGAGAGAGACATGTCAAGCTTCGCTTCTTTGATCGTGAAACGAGCAATTCACTATTGATATCTGATTTGACCTTGTTTGTTGATGATAAATGAGCTCAAATTGGTCCCTTATGTATAAGGTGGATTCAAAGAAGCGAAGTTAGTTATATATATTTCATTTCAAGACCGAATGCGACTAGTTTGAAACTATGTGCAACTTGTTGAATAGTTTTTTTTTTATTAAGTTAAGATCATTAGCAAATGAGGTCAAATTGCGTTTTGGAAGTAGATTTGACACTAATTTGAAAAATTAAGGAAATGTGTAGGACCAATCTAAAATAAATAAAAGATAAAGGACTAATTTGAAGTCTACCCCAAATATGAGGGGCCAATTGGTTTTGGCCGATTTAATTATTAATTTTAATGTATTGAGATTTTAGATTTTTTAAATATTAATGAATATTTAACATTTTTTGAAGTAAATAAAAATATTTAAAACCAAAATAGAAGGTCCCAAACATTCAAGATAATCAAACACACTCAAGTTCAAAACACATAAATAAAAAAGGTCAAAGTGTAATTTTGGTCCCTTATCTTTAGAGTAGGTTGCAACCCAACCCTTTAATTTTTTTTTTCTATTTTGATCCTATAATTTTTTCAAAAGTTTCACTCCTTAGCCCAATTACTAACTATGACCATATTCCTCTCATTTCAAGTTTAAATGCAATGACATTTGAGCTACATGTTACTTTCGACAAGTCATTTTTTTTGTCCAGTTGAGATCGTCAATAAACATGGTCAAATTTGAGTCTAAAAGTGGATTGTTTGTTTCACAATTAAATGAGCAAAGTTGGTCATATATCTCGCATTCTAAGTTCAATTGCGACAACTTTAGAGTTACAAGTTACTCTTAACAAGTCATTTTTCTACTAAGTTGAGACCGTCAACAAATTAGATCAAACTAGACCTAAAAGTGGTTTTCCATAGATTTTCACTTTTTGGTTTCAAAACCACTCTCATACTCAAATTGACTGCATTTGCTAACAATCCCAACTGGGTAGGAAAAAGAATCATCAAAAGTAACTTGTAGTTTCGAACTCATTGGAATCAAACTTGAAACAATAAAGATATGACCGATTTCACTTATTTGATTGTAAAACAATCAGCCCACTTTCAAAGCCTAATTTGACATTGTTTGTTAACGACTCCAACCGAACAAAGAAAAGACTAGTAAAAACAACATGTAGTTCGAGTGATAACGCATTCAAACTTGAAACTAGATAAATATGATCTCATTCAGTCGTTACAGCCAAAGAATGAAACTTCTCGAAAACTTGTAGGATCAAAATTGAAAATATAAAAATAAAAAATAAAAGGGATATATTGTAACCTACCTCAAAGATAAAGAATCAAAATTAGATTTTGACCAATTCAAAAACAATCTCTCAGTCATTTATCTTTTATCAGTATATTCTCTACATTTGTTTTGTTAAAGTGATTAGTAAATTTAAAATTTTATGTTTTCAGAATTTTAAAATTGACCTTAAAAGTTTGGTTTGAAATTGATAATTAATTTCACCAATAGTTTATTAAAACGAAAAGTAAAGTGGTTGGATGTTTAGTCTTATATTATTATTTTAAAATTTATTTTAGCCCTTAATTTTCAAAATGTTCAAATTTGTCCTATATATTTCTATAATGATTCACTTTAGTCTCAAACT
Organism: Chamaecrista fasciculata; assembly: GCA_003254925.1. NCBI lineage: Eukaryota > Viridiplantae > Streptophyta > Magnoliopsida > Fabales > Fabaceae > Chamaecrista > Chamaecrista fasciculata. The sequence continues at coordinate 66,460 of QANZ01030731.1, read as the reverse complement.
ATTGAATATTGTCATATTTAATCAAACTTGAAAATGGGTTTAGGATCAAAAGGTGAAAATTATCAAAAATTAGTCTCAAACCCACTTTAGACTCGATTTAACCTCATTTGTTAACAATTTCAACTGAATAGAAAAAAAAAACTCGTTAAGAGAAACTCATAACTTTGAACTCATTACAATTGAAATAAAAAAGATATGACCAACTTTACTTGTTTAATCATGAAACAAGTGATCAACCTTTTGTATTCAATTTTACCTTATTTATTGACGGTACTAATTGAATAAAGAGGTACTCATAATTAAACAATCCATGACTCTACACATCCTTCCAAACATGAAACAAACTTGAAATGAGATACATGGCTAAATTCGGTAGTTTGATATCAAAGTATACTATAGAAATATATAGGATCTAATTTCACTATTCCACGCTTCCCAACAGCGTTATATATATATTCGTCTTCTTTTATATCTTCTCGTTTCCGTCACCGTCCTCTTTTCTCTCTCTCTCTCTCTCTCAGAGAAATCAATGGCCTCGAAGGACAAGAAAGTATCAAAGTCTTCGAGCAGTCGAGCTGGCAGAATCCGTACTCTTTCCGATCTGAACCGGCCTTCCGTCGACTCCGATAGTGACTCCGATGAACCTCAGGAGTATTATACTGGTGGCGAGAAGAGGTTTCTTTCTTTTTCACTGATCCCTTTATTTCTTTGTTCTTCGCTTTTCTGTTCTTTCCGAGTTCTGTAAAAAAAAAAAAAAAAAAAAAGAATTGTTGACTTTTGAATCTTTTCCTAATAATTCTTTTATTTTATTCAAATTAGGTCAGTATGTTAGGCTCTTTTTGATCCTTCCGTTTTCGATGTTTTGTTCCCCTTTCAATTGTACAATAGCTGGTTTCTTGTAAGCTTCTTTTTAGTTTGTTAATTAAATTATTGAGCTATGATTGAATTGTTTTGGATTACACTAACTTCGAGATACTAGTGTGCTTTTACTGTGTACTGATTGAGCGATCCGGGGTAGTTTGAGGAAGAAAACAAAAGAAAGTTGGGGGGGAGGGGATAAAAAGTTGGGTAGTTTAAGGCAATTACGTAAGTGGGATATTAGAAAATATGAGATGAGGAGTTAGTGCGGCTTAGAAAGGCTATTGTGTAGCAAAGAGGTGGTCATTAGTAGGGGCATGTTGGAAAACATGGACTACCATAAAAGAACCCATTGTGTTGGGGTTAGTTATATTTTGCACAATGTTGACATTTTCTTGGTGATTGGCCACTGGTAATTGGGTGGATCTTTTTTTTTGCAATTTGATAGTACTTACGTTTTCCTGGTATGCTGTAAAATGTTCTGTTTGCTTACTAATTTGATGAAGATGAGCTGTACCGTAAATCACAATGTTATAAAATCAGTCATACTGGAAGAATGTATTGTGGGACTAGGATTTTGGAATCATATAGGATTCTGGCGTGATTTATGTATAATTGAGATTAAAGCTATAGATTATGCTTGTAGCTACTATATGTTGTCTCAACTCTCATGGCTATTACTGCCATTGAAATTTAGCCACCTCGATTGTTCTTGTACATCGTCCTTCATAACATGGCGAGTGGTAACTATGAATCTATGATGCCTAACTCTGTTAGCTTGAGTCCAATACAACACACCATTAAATAACATAGTCCGTTCCTTCAAGTCTGGTCGCTGATCTCTACTCCTGTACAAGTTTGTAGACCAAATCCGTAAATTATGGTGGATTTATGGCTGTATGATGATTGGTAACTTAAGTTCACAAAATCCAGTTCGTTTTATTTTCTACTTAAAATCTCAGTTCATGGTTGTTGGTTTCGCCTTGTGTTTGACTGATAGGTAGTTGTCCTTGTTATGAATGGGTTGATGAACAAATCCTCTAATCCAGTCAACCTAACAACAGCCCAGTGCCCCATTCCAGAAATTAATTCTCCTAAAAACATTATTTATAGAATTTAGACTTCAGGGAGAGACATGGCTAATCTGACAGCTTAAGTTGCTAAATTAAATTATCACTCCTACTTTTGATTGGTCTTTTGATGGCCTGGCTGTGGAAGGAAAGGCTTCTGTTGTTTTTCTTGATTCAGTTGGATGGGTGAATTAAACAGAGACCCCACTTGCCATGTCATAAAGGATGATGTGGATATAGGTAGCTAATTAGTGGTAATGGTGGAGGACCTGAAAATTTTCCATTTATGAGGTACTGAAATTGCACGTTTTTTGTTCTTATAGCTGTCAATTGTGACAATATCTTAAAAACTTGTGATAATGATGACTTTTTTCTCTATTCAAATGTTGCACATGGCACTTTAAGCTCTCTTGATTGAATGCCCAATTATAGATTTTTCTCTTATTTCTTTCCCTTTTTTACCAATATTCTTTTATTTCTCTGAAAAAAACCTAGTTAAGTCTAAACTAAAGTGTTTCTTTATCCGGACACATTTGTAGACTGCACTGAAATAGAAGAAAAAAATGCTTAATTAAATGATAGGGATCAGATTCCCTTTTTATTTTCTTTAAAATAAGTGTGTTTTGTATTTTGCATATCAAAAGTTGCTGTCTTCTAAAGGTTATAATCTTGTCATAATGTACAAATTCAAGTGACTAATTTATTTAAATTTGCAAGATTATAAATAAGGGCATATCTGTCTTAAGTTGATTTTATAACGTGGGACTTTTCCTTGGGTATTCAACATTTCTACATTATATGTCCAGTGGAATGCTTGTCCAAGATCCTTCCAAGGGCAATGATGTGGATGAAATTTTCAATCAGGCAAGGCAACTGGGAGCTGTAGAAAGGCCTCTTGATCAACTTCTAGAACCTCAAAGGGCGACAAGCTTTACTGGAACTGGCAGATTACTCTCAGGGGAACCTGTGCAATCTGCTTCTCAGCCACCTCAGGCAACAATTCACAACATAGTTTTTTGGACTAATGGTTTCACAGTAAATGATGGTCCTTTGAGAAGATTGGATGATCCTGAAAATGCCTCATTTTTAGAGGTAATAGTAATTAAGGTTTTGACTGTATAGGGTTGAAGTGGAAAAAACAAAGCAACCAGGTTGAAGAGTCTTGAATATTTGATCTGATTCTCATAAGCATTATTCAGAAGATTATGTATTGTTTTCGTAATATTTAGTTACAATTTCAATTGCTACAAACAATACTTGAAAATTCTTTATTCTCAATGTCAACTGGTCTAGTATATATTGACGGTAGTCTTCTGAAAGATTTAAAAAATCTAATGTGAAGGAGGTAGCAGTTCCACCCCTCATTTTGGCTTGTAATTGCTTTTGTATACATCAATATACTGCCTGTTATTAGTTGCACATCCTCTTTAGTCTTGACATCCTTCTTGGTATCATTAATGGTTTCATCATTTTTTCATTGCAGAGTATCAAAAGGTCCGAGTGTCCAAAAGAGCTTGAACCTGCAGATAAAAGGTCATCTGTTAATGTTAACCTCATAAGGAGGAATGAGAAGTGTCCGGTGAGTTTTTTGATTGACCTGTTTGATTTGACTATCTCTAATTTACATTGACACCAGAAGTAAATCACTTGACTTCATCGATTGCTTTTCTTGTGATCCTGAAAAACCACTGCAGTTTGAAAAGCTCCCCTGCTCATTTGGTTTTGCATAGTTAACTAATCACATGATTATATTTTGATCCTTGCATGTCCAATTCATAAATATGAAATACTAAGTGCATTATGTGACACTTTCAGGAGCCCGAAAAGACCCAGGTTCCATTTCAGGGTGTGGGAAGAACTCTGGGAAGCAGCTCCACGACAGCAACTTCCGAGTCAACCGCTACTACCTCCAGAGCTTCAAGCACCACTCCGACTCCTCCTTCTGCGGCCCTGGTTGTGGACCAATCACTGCCATCAACCTCAATACAGATTAGGCTAGCCGATGGAACCCGTTTGATATCAAGTTTTAATTATCACCACACAATCAGGGATATCCGTGCCTTCATCGACTCATCCAGACCTGAGGGTGCAAGGAACTATCAACTTCAGATGATGGGGTTTCCCCCTAAGATTCTTACGGGCGAAGATCAATCCATTGAGTCAGCAGGACTGGCAAATTCAGTCGTCATCCAGAAATTCTAATGAACTGTGCATTTTCTGTTGTCCAACCCCTTGTTATTCTGGCTTAGATTGTGTATTCATAAAGTGAACCATTTTTCTCTGCATAGAAACCAGCATATTTTCTGATAGGCATAATTTATTTTTGACTTGTGGTCCTGTTTATTAATTTAAAAATTTGGTGTCATACTTTTCTTCTTGTTATTCAATGTTTATTCAAGTATTTTTATTGCTTTAGGATTAACTGAATGCCTTAGATTTGGACCTTATTCTTGTGTTCGAAGCTGTGCATGATAACTATTTGTCTTCATGACTGAGATGGTGAATAATTTTGATGCACATGTTAACATCCACGAGAATCAAGAGATCCATCAATTTATCTTCTGCCCAATAGAGATCCATCAGTTTTTGAAGACCTTCTTCTTAATTACGAGATATACGTATATACACATGTTGAGATTAATTTATACTTAGTATGAGGCTTTGAGCACTGTAAATTGTCAAAGAAAATGTTTAGATGTGCTGTTATGTAAAAATTATTGAAAAGCATTGAGGTTTTTTCTTTCTTTTTTTTTTTATAAAAATACAGTATACTAGGGTGTTAGAGCATTATAGTGTTGCCTTTCTCTCTCCAAGAAAAAAAAAATAGGGCAGAGAAAGACATAGAACAGTTAGCACTCCAGTGTTCTATAACATTGGCCTATAATTTTTTTTCTGATATGAAATATCACCTAAAATAGTATCAGAACTGTTATATAGAATACTAAAGGATCAAACAAAAGACATTTCATTTCAGATATGACAAGGTTAGAATTATTCCAAACCCAAACATGTCCTTACATTAAAATATTCCAGAATTTACATTGCTGTCATGCAGGTTCCCTCAAGTTGAACAAGTGTGTTGCTAGTTGGCATTTTATGTTTTGAATGCCTAAATTTATTGGCCAACATCTTTGTGAAAAAAAAGGAGAGAGAGAGAGAGAGAGAAAATAAATGTTGCTTTGAAAATCAAGATCCGGGTATTTTTCAAATCCCATATATTGATTATTCATTCATACTCTGAATATTGTTCTAAGAAAAAGCTGTGGATTTTAATTTTGAGAATCTGAATTTTTGTTCTGTACATACATAGGCTTACTTTTTTCCCCAACAAACATATTTTCTTGATGGAAATGAATACCCTCAAGAGAGGTCTAATCCAAAATCTTTCTTTGAAGGCCAAGAATTGAGACATGGACACCAAAAAAATAAAATAAAGTTGTGAGCATATTAATTGGAAGTGATGGCTAGTGTTGGAACAATATCTAATAAGATCTTAGGTTTTCACTCTGAAAAGAAATTGAGAAAAGATTCCAAAGCAACAAGAGGTAGTAGCCATTTTGACGAAAAGCAAAGATAATATAATAGATGATGATGGATAAAGCAAGATTTGCTTCATGTTGGAAAATTGTGAACCAAAAATAAGAGTGAAAGAAACATCCATTATAACTCTCACCCAACTTTTCAACTAGATAATAAGGTGCCACATGACTTTAATTTGGTTAAGTAAAGTTATTTCACTAATCACTATGTAATATATAATATATAATTATATATATATATATATATATGAATGACAAGATTGAATGATTTAATGTGGCATGTTGAGGGATTTTTCTTGTGTTGTGTGGCGCACAGATAACGTGCAATTGTGCAAAGGGAAAGCTTGGACTACCCAGCACAGTAATTAATCACAATCTCATCTCATTCAATCATCATCTTATTTTAAGATTGGATGAACAGTAATGGTTTAGTGTTTGTTGGAACTTCTATCTCATCTCATCTCATCTCATCTCATCCACATNACACACACTATCTCTTATGTATATTATATAATTTATATTAATTTAATTAAACAAAAAATTTACAATATTATTATTTTTTTAGTTGCAATATTCCTCTATTTGTTTTCAGTAAAATATACAATTGAACCCCTAAAATAATTTTTAAGTTACAATTTTCTTCCATTATCTTTAATGCAGTTTTTTAAAAAAAATAGAAAAATTAACTATCTTCACTTTTATAGGTATTTTAGTCCTCAAACTATGAACTCAATTTCCTTGGCTCTTAAAATTATTTTTTTAGTTTTTTCTCAAACTATGCAATTAGTTTCTCAAAATATAGGGTTAAGAGGTCAATTTGGTCCTAAATGTATGCCCTAATGTTCATTTTGGTCCATTAGGTTTCAAAATATTTAAATTGCTCCTAAATGTTTGCAAAATATTTCATTTTGGTCCCAAGTATTGAATATGGCTTGTTTCAAGTTCAAACATGATGAGTTTAGAGCTACGTATTGTACCCGAAGAGTACCACCATATATTCTAGTTGAGACATTTTATCAATATTTATGACCAAAATGAATAATTTTGCCAACATTTAGGACCAATTCGAACTTTTTGAAATATAATGGACCAAAATGAATATTAGGAAATACATTTAGGACCAAAATGAACCTTTGACCAAACATTTTAGTGTTGTTTTGTAATTTGCATTCTGGTCCTCAAACTATTCTTTCTTATTTTTTTGTCATTGAATTTCATAAATAGACTCCATTATTGGTGACCGAGATTTTTTACAGGCACCAACTTATCATTTACACTTGATTAATTGGACCAGTACAAATTTATTGACCAAATTGTAATCTTAAAATAATTTTCATGTTATTTTCACTTTGGCTCATCATCTCATCCAAATGGATTGACTCAAAAACCTTCATCCAAAAATATATCATCCTCACGCTTTCCAAGAGCATCTAATCTCAATATCATCTCATCCAACCCACCACCAAACACCTATCATCTCATCTCATCTCATTTTAATATCTCAATCTCATTTCATTATTTCTTACCATTTATACCCCTATACAAAATAAATAAATCCAACAACCTATTTCACCTAACCACAATCATTACATACCCTTTTATATAATTTCACACCCTATTTAACATCATTTTCTCTAAAATCACCTAAACACCAATATCTAATCTCATCTCATTACAACATCATCTTATCCAAGTCACTTGGATGAGATTGGCTTGAGCTGCAATTGCTCCCAAACAGGCCCTAAGCTAGCTTTACTTTCTTCCTTTCAATATGATGAGAAGTTTTTTTTTTTCCTTGTAAAATAGTGTTTAAAACTTGTTTTCTTAATTAATGTTTTTTTTAATTTGAATCTATATTTCATTTTTAGAAAAGTCAATAACCCGTATATTAATAAAGGTAACGATTTAGGGAGTTGGATTTGTCTTTTCACGTAACAAATTAAATATAAAACAAATATTATGGGTCGACTGATTAATACTTCGAATTATTGTTGTTAAGATCTTGATTTAAATCTTAAGATTTTATGCTTTTGTGATCTTATATAGACGAATCGACTCGATCTTAAGTAAGATCTAAATTTATTAGGATCTCATCGATCACGCGGTTTTATATATTATATTTTACGATTTTACATCTTATCGATCTTGCGATCTTATTGTCGATCCTACAATTTAATTAAAATATGATAACTCTTAAATAATTTTATACTTATAAATGATTTTCATGCTATTAATTATGTTACTTATTTGTATATATAATGGAAAAATGAATATTTTTTTTATGTATTCAAATTAATTAAATGGTAAACATATTATTTATGAATATTAGTTATTTATTTTTATGAATAACCTTTATGGTTAGATATTTAAAATATATTATGTTACTTTATGTGTATATATAAATATATATCTATAGTTTTTTTAAAGTTTGTAAGATTTTGCGATTTATGATCCGATCTTACGATTCGATCTATTTTATACCTCTTTCGATCTTGAGTAAGGTCTCGATATTGACAATATTGGTTCGAACTACCTCCAATTGAGTTCTTGATGTAAAATTGTAAATTAATTAATGTCCTCTTGGAGAAGATGTAAAAATAATATTAAAAATTTGATATCAAGTCGTGTTATTATTGTTTCTAGTTCTCTAATGTATTTAAATATTTTGAAAAAGAAATCAATAGATTTAGAGAGATAGAAACCAAGTTAATAGAACCCAATTATGTTTAGAGATAATCAAAATGTCCGTACATAATGGGTATTATCAAATTTAGGCCGAAATGTCCTCTTGATCTCATATATTTGGGGTCTTGTAGGTTGTAATGTACCTCTTTATTTTTTTTTGTTATAATTCTCATTCTATAAATTTTTTTTTAGAAGTTTCACTTTTTGGTTAAAATCTCGTAAACATGGTTATATTTCTCTTGTTTCGAATTAGAATACCATGAGTTTGAAGTTACATATTGCTTTTAATAAGTCTTTGAGATGCCTAATTGGGGGTATAAGCAAACAAGATTAAATTGTGCTCCAAAAATGAGTCTCTCTTTGGCAATCAAATGTGCGAAGTTAATTATATATTTTTTTATTTCAAGTTCAAATACGACAAATTCAAAGTCATAGATTACTTTTGACGAGTCTATTTTTTGTCTAATTGAGATCATTAGCAAATAAAGTCAAATTAGACCCTAAAATGAATTTGGGACCAATTTTCCATAATTTTTCACTTTTTAATATCAAGCTCACTTACGGACATGATGCGACTTTATTTACTAATGGTCCCAAATGGACAAAAAAAGAATTTGTTAAAAGTAACTCGTAGTTCTGAACTCATCGAATTTAGACTTAAAACAAAATAGATATGACCAATTATGCTTATTTAACTGTAAAACAAGTTATTCACTTTTGGAACTTAATTTGACTTTGTTTGTTGACGAGCTCAATTGAATAGAGAAATAACTCGTCAAAAGTAATATATAGCTCTAGACTCGTTGCATTCAAATTAGAAATGAGAAAAATATGACTACATTTGATCATTAAAAAAACTTGTAGAAGGAAAATGATTAAAAAAAAAAGATAGAAAGATGGATTACCTAAGCTAAAATTGCATTTCGGCCTAAATTTATTTATTAGGATCAAATATAATAATCTATTCTGTTATTTGCTCAAATTTGGATTCGAATAAAGTTTTTTACAAAGAGCTCAAATGAATAGACAATTGAACCTTTTGAATGGTCTTAAAATTGGAACAACAACATTTTACTAATATAAAGGTACAAATTTCGAAATATATTTTATGATCATGCGCCTCCTTCATTAACTATAAACATTGTTAGTGTGAAATTTGTTCCTCATACAATGTCTATCAAGCTAGATGTTGATAATTACCTACCTTGTAAGTAGCGAGCTATGGCAACGATTAAGGGTTATAAACTCGAACAATTTTTACTAAGTGCATGTCATTCCTTTTAAACTCGAATTAATGATGAATTTCTCAATTGGGAACAACAACACCAACTTCTTCTCTCTTGGTTGCTATCTTCAATGTCACTTAAAATGCTTAGACGCATGGTTGGTTTTGAGTATTCTTTTCAAGCTTGGGAAAACCTTAGAACATTTTTTTGTGACTCAAACTAAGGCTAAGATTCATCAATTTAAAACCCAATTAGCACTCTTAAGTAAGGAACTCTAACTGCATCTGATTACTTGTTGAAAGTAAAGAAAATTGTGTATAGCCTTACTTCAATATATAAGTGCTTAAGTCCCTCATAGTCTCAAATCACATTGACCTATTTTAGATAGGTTACCAAAGGAATATAAGAGTTTCATTGTCTCTATTATTACCTCTAGGACAAATCCCTATTCTGTTTTTCAAAATTGATAGTGTTCTTGTAGCTCATGAATAACGTATAGAGAAATTAAAAGGATTTCACTACTACTCTCATAAGTCATAACTAACTTGGCTCAAAGTTACTTTTGTGAAATGTCAGAATATTAAAATAGTTTTAATCCAGAGAATAGTTAAAGATGGTTTGTATTGGTTTGCTGCTAAATGAACTTTGTTGTTATATATATGTATATTTTCTTCTCTTGTGAATTTTATTAGTATAGTAACTAGCAGGAAGCATGGAGTTTTGGAGTTTTTCTTTCTAAAATTTGATAAATCGGGATTTTACAACAATCAATCTATAATATTGATGGAAAACTATGAAGTATGAACACTTCATTTTGAACGCGTGTTGTCGTGATAGACACATGTCTGTGTCTGACACCTATACGACATTCATACGACACATATTCATAAGTTTCAGAATATAAAATTATTTTTTATAACTTTAATATGTCAAACAATAGAAAATAATGACATATATTATGAATAAATATTATAAGTTTTAAAGTTTTTAAAAATTTGTGGTTTAATTATTTTTAGGGTAAATTACACTTTGGTACCCTGTGGTTTGACCATATTTCACTTTGGTACCCTGTGGTTTGAAACTTGACATTTTGGTACCCTGTGGTATTCTCCATTAACACTTTGGTACCCTTTGGAGCTATTTTGTAATTTTAACCATAACAAATTTTGCAAAAATTACATATTGACCCCAAAAAATTTTCAAAAAATTACAAATAGGTCCCTGGATACATATTATATAGGGACTAAAATGAAAAATTTAAAAATTTTTTGGGGTCAATATGTAATTTTTGTAAAATTTATCATGGTTAAAATTACAAAATAGCTCCAAAGAGTACCAAAGTGTTAATGGAGAATACCACAGGGTACCAAAGTGTCAAGTTTCAAACCACAGGGTACCAAAGTGAAATAGGGTCAAACCACAGGGTACCAAAGTGTAATTTACCCTTATTTTTATATATAAATATATGTTGTGTCGTGTCGTGTAATTTTAAGAATTTGACATGTTAGCGTGTCCGTATCTGTATCAATGTCCATGTTTCATAGATAGAAAATATCATGTTATTTACATCATTAAAGAGTCCAACAATATTTATAATATTCAAGAGAACACTACACCAAACACATGTTGTTACATTTTATCCTTTAGTTTAACAACACTTATAGATTAATTATTCTTCAATTCTATAGTATTATACTAATAAAATTATCAGCAAAAACATTCTTTTGGTCCCCAAATTTTACATCAATTTTCAATTTCGTACATAATTTTTTTTATTGTCAATTTCATCTCAAATATTTCACCTTTTGGTCAATTTCATCATTTGACTAATTTCCTTCAATAAATTAACAAGTTTTGTTTTGTTTTTCTATGTGAGTTAGAATTTGAATTTATTTTTCTATCAATTATACATTATATCATTAGTCATGTAAAATTTGTCATTAATATTTAATTAAAATAATAACAAATGATGAAATTGACCAAAATGTAGAATATTAGTGATGAAATTGACAACAACAAAAATATTAATGATGAAATTAAAAGTTAACCAAATATTAACGATAGAATTTACGTGACTAATAACATGTAATATAAAATTGTTAAAAAAAAACTTAAATCTTAACTCAAATTGAAAGATAGGATGAATGTATCATTAATTTATGGCAAAACACCCTTTTGTGCCCCTAACGTTTGCGGTGATTTTCAATTATGCTCCTAACGTTTCATTTGTGTCAGTTGTACCCTCAATGTGAAACGTTAGTTTCAATTATGCCCCCACCCTCGTTAGTGTACCATTTTTCGGAACTTTTGAGCTTCGATCCGTGTTCGTTTCAGTTTGTTTTGATAAATGAGTTTATGAGTACTCATTTTCAACTCCTAAAGATCATTTTGCACATGGAAATTTTGAGAAAAATGCTTCGTTTTGGTCCTTTTTAGGGTTCATCAGGTCCGATTTTCTTCGAATTTGGGGCTATTTTGAGCTTAATTTTTTGAAATTGATCAAAGAAATCAAGTTTGTGATGTCCGAAAGTTAAAACTCATATGAAATCTGATCAAAACCGAGCTCAAATCGTGCGAAAATGGTGTTTTTTTTTGGATGATTGAAATTGGGGGCATAATTGAAACTAACGTTTCACATTGGGGGAACAACTGACACAAATGAAACTTTAGGGGCATAACTGAAAATCATCGCAAACGTTAGGGGCACGAAAGAGTGTTTTGCCTTAATTTATTAAAAGAAGTTAATTAAAGGATAAAATTGACCAAAATATAAAATATTATGGATGAAATTGACCGTAAAATAAATATTAGAGACAAAATTAATAGTTGGTGTAAAGTTTGCTCAAGTCAAACGGTTAAGACCACACTAATTAAAGTTACTTTACAGTTTGCCCCCTAAATGCTTCTAAAAACAACTGTTTTTTTTTTTATAGAAAAAACAACTGTTAACTAACAGTGATATTATTCATCTTTTTGCTGTCAATAAGCAACTAATCATATCATCCATTTCTTAATTTTTCCCAAATTCCTAATAGCCTCACTAAATATCTTCTTCCTTTTTGCCTTTGGTTCCCATATATCTGCAACGGTTCACATCTTTAATATATTCTTCACCCAGATGATTCAAACTCATCATTAACTTTAAATTTATGTATATTTGTAATATATTTATTGAAACTCAAATGAATAATTTGAATAGAAATCAATTATAGTGTTTTTACATCATTTAATTTATCTAATACATGTGAGAAAGTCTAAGATTAATATACTGCCTTATATATATATATATATATATATATATGAGCATTCATCATTGGGATGGTAATATCAATGATATTATATGATATGATGTGATAAAAGGTTTGAATGGAATGATGAATTAAGGACCCTTAAAAACTGTTAAGACCACACTAATTAAAGTTACTTTACAGTTTGCCCCCTAAAAGCTTCTAAAAACAACTGTTAACTAACAGTGATGATATTCATCTTTTTGCTGTCATTAAGTAACTAATCATACCATTCATTTCTTAATTTTGCCCAAATCCCTAAAAGCCTCACTAAATATCTTCTTCCTTTTTGCCTTTGGTTCCCATATAGCTGCAACGGTTCACATCTTTAATATATTCTTCACCCACATGATTCAAAATTTCAAACACATTATTAAACTTTAAATTTATGTATATATTTGTAATATATTTATTGAAATATAGATGAATAATTTTAGTAGAAATCAATTATAGTTTACTATCATCATTTAATTTAATTTAAGATAAATTACACTTTGGTACCTTGAAGTATTGACCGATTCCATTTTTGCATTATGTTCTCTCAAAAGTCAAAAGTAACATTTTAGCACCATGTTCTATTAATTGTTAACACTTTGGTATCAAAAATTCTTTTTTCTTATCTTTTGACGGAAAAAAGTACGTACATGTGACGTGCATGGACAAAAACACGAAATCCACCTACTATACTCAGATTTCACAATTCATCCTCAAAAAAATACGAAATCTTTTGCCTTCAAATACATATTGAATTGTATTTTTTGGAAGCTGAATCGTGATATTTGAGTTTAGGATGGTGAATTTCGTGTTTTTGACCATGTCATGACCTGCATGTGCTTTTTTCTGTCAAAAGGTGACGAAAAAGAAAATTGGTACCAAAGTACTGATGATGAATATACAGAATATCAAAATATCACTTTTGAAATAACATGGTATCAAAGTGGAAATGATCCATACCTTATTAGGATACCAAAATATAATTTACTCTTTAATTTATCGAGAAAGTCTATCATATAATAACTTTAATACATGTTATGCTTAGGGATATCGGAATATTTTTCATTTTCAAATTTAGACATAAATATATATTAAAATTAATTATTATTTTAAAATTTTTTAAATAATTAAATCTTATATTCAAACCTAAACTTAAAAAAGTTTTAAAATATATAATTTTTTATTAATCAAAAATAAATTTTCATAAATTGCTTATATCTATAACTACTAATAATAAGATAAATAAATTATAATTATAAATGTACTATTTAATAGTTCAACTCAGTGCATCATATTTAGAAATCTAACAATTTATCAATTATACTAAAATTTATTATAAAAACTAAAACTTCTTTTGTTGGATTATAAAAATTAAACATTTTAAAGAAACAAATGCCATAATTTTTAGTAAGAAAAGGCAGTGAAAATGTCCAAACCCACAACTTCATTTATATTGAGTTAATTAATTAATTCTTAAATAATTGAAATATACAATTTAATTATTAAAATATTTCAACTATCAATGATTTAGTTTTTATAACAATTTAGTCTCTTAAATTAAATTTATATTTTTTTAATCCTAAATTTATATTTTTATCCTATCAAAAAAATAGGTCTAAATAATAGATTTTTTTATATATAAAAAATAAAAAAATATGGGCGTTATGTTCAGCCAATACGGTTAGGCAACAGCCACACCCTATTAAGTTTTAACATGTTATTTAACCTTTTATTAGTGTTAAAGTCTAAAATGTCTATAAAAAAAAGTTTATAACAATTTAGTCTCTTAAATTAAATTTATATTTTTTTAATCCTAAATTTATATTTTTATCCTATCAAAAAAAT
>QANZ01030731.1:0-51662 GCA_003254925.1 Chamaecrista fasciculata | reverse complement strand
ATAATAAGGAAACTTATATATTCTGAAAAACTTCTCTATAAACCACGTTATTGGTCTTGTTGTCAGATGAGTTGCCTTTGTGAGATATCAGGATTTTGATCCCACGCCTAGATCGTACTCGGGATAATGCTACGTATAGTTGACCATGCGAAAACACTGGGCGGGGAAGAAAAAGACCAACATTTGACAGTGATTGACCTTGGCTTTTGTTTATGGTCATAGCAAATGATAAAACCAACGGAAACTGACGTCTTTGAAACTTGAAAGGTAGCTTTGACTCAGAAGGCGTTATTAGTAGCCGAGCAATTAGCACCTTTTGTCCGGCAGATTTGCCAGACATTGAAATAGCTTCAATAGCATGATCACTCATCCTTGACACAATCAGTCGAGTGCCGTTGCACAGTCCCATTGACTTGTCAATGTTCCTTATAAGCATTATAGGTGCACCAATTTTGAGCTTCAGACGATGGTATGGAAGCCCTGAACCCTTAATAGTATTTAAGAATTCTGTAGGATACACGTCTGCCAACTGGTTGGCATTTTCATCGTGTTTAGAAATACTGTCTGAACTTAGATAGATTTTGGGTTCACCTGGCAGCTGATCAATTAGCAAATCATTCACATCGTTAACGTCATCCAATGTTGGAGCTAGAATTGCTCTGTCTCTAAAATAGTCTGGATCATTGCAATTAGCCTCAAAATTTGGATAAGTCGACTCAACAATAACCTTCAATTGGTCAAATGAAGCCTTAATTAACATGTCATCAGGTATTTCAACTTCAAATTGCTCGTCTGTTATGTTTTGACCAATCCTACCCTCTCCAATCTTCAACAACCATTCAGAGAATTCTTTGATCTCATTTACCTCAGAATCTGATCCTCCAGCTTGTAGTCGCATGTTTTTAGTTAGGTTCAGAACCTTGCATGATGTCCAAAGGTATGATGAGTTGATACATGACATAACAATATCGTGCCTTGAGCCTTGTGGAATAACTGGAAGAATTTGTCTGAAGTCACCACCCAATACTACCACCTTCCCACCGAACGGGAAGGTGGGCTTAATTGAATACACAAATCCTTCCGACATCACACCCTTAAACTTCTTCATGAAGGTAGGCTTAATTGAAGCCCCAATTTTCCCTCGCTAATATTATGAAAGTATTAGTTATATATAGAATTAGATATAATAAACATTATGATTATTAAACAAATGATTACCTCACGATCAAATAAGATCATTTCAATACTTCCTTGGACATCTTCGTTAGCAGCCCTATCATCCTTTGTGTACGGAGCGAGCTCCCAAAGCCTTACCACTCGAACTTTGATATGCCAATTGGTGCGAACAGGGCAAATGGCGCGGATTGCATCGTATTGCTTGGACATATTGTTGATTAGAAAATTCAAGCTGAATGTAAAGAGTGATATATCCACCAAACTGCTTGATGTATCTAGCTACTGCTAACCTTCGAATTTATATGAATTAGCACAAATCAAAACTGAAAGTTGACCTATTTTTGAATGAAACGATTCAATGCGTGTATGCCAGTTACCGTAATGAGCTCCAAGATTCCATCCCAATTAATTGTACGCTGCCCAAATTTCCATATGTGTTGAGTGTGTGGCATATGCAAGTTGACTTAGTCCAGCGTTACATATATGTATCCATAATTTGAAAAAAAAAATTTCCCACATATAGATATGCAAGGGCCTTGCACATTTATATATGATTACACCCTTTGGCCTTCACTTTGCACGTCTGACTCCTCCATAATTTGAAAAAAAAATTCCCACTTATAGATATGCAAGGGCCTTGCACATTTATATATGATTACACCCCATTAAATTAGTGAGTAGTCAGACGTGCTTTTTTTCTTTATTGACACACAACCCAGCATTAATTTTAGTTGAATGCAAACCATATAAAATCGTTGATTTGCTATAATTCCAATCAAGTAGGTATACATTGTGTAATCATCCATAAATACATTAAGGTAGTATTTAATATTTTTTGAAGTAATTTCAGCGTCAGTGCTCTTTTAAGGAAATAACATGACCTGGCGGGAAAAAATATGACATGGACAAATCGGAAGATTTAATTGGGCAATGACGTAGACAGTTGGCAGATGATGGGCTATGCAGCTTCTTTTTAGCCTCATACAGTATAGATTACATCGACTTATAACCGTACGCCCTTCACCTCCACAATTTATATTGCATTATATGTATTCTTTCAATTAATTGTCTCCGATTAGCCTTGCAACGTTGAGCCTTCAAAACTATTTAATATATATACTTTATATCACCTTTAATTACTCTTAAATTACCCCAAATGTGACAACCCACATGATAAAATGGGATGACTATGTGACTAATTTCATAACGCCATGAGTGAAAGTGAAGGTGAGAATAAGACATCTTAGCTAAAATAACAATTTGATCCTTAGCTAGTTTACTTCTTTTCATAATAACTCCTTATTTACCTATAAAGCTAGGATGATGAGATTTTAGCTCAATAGAACATTACCGTATTTACTAAATACAAGTCCTTACCTTACTTACTTAAATGATTGTGACTAAGTACGAATGAGCTTTCACTTCAATCCTACCAAGCCGTACCCGGACTGTTCCTGGACTAGGAGGGAGGGGGCTCCCTTCCTTCACAACATTCTCAACCTTGTCTCAGTATAGATATTGCGGATAGCTTGCCTCTTAATTTTTTTTTTTTGCCTGGATAGCTTGCCTCTTATATATTAATTAATTAACTATAAAAATATAACCATGTAAGAACACAATCTAAAAGTGAAATATCAATGAAAAAATCACTTCTGACTTTGATTTGTGCTGATTTGTTGACTGTGTCAATTATGCATGAAAAAGACGAATCGAAAATAGCTGGCTTTTCATAGCATAACTTTATTTTTTTTTTTTTTATAATGATAGCATAACCCTATTAAAAAACAACAAGTTGTTCAGAACACATTCATCATATGCCTCTCTTACGTGGGGTAGACAACCCCATAAAGTCAGCCAACAAAAAAAAAAACAGAATAGCAAAATGGAGGCAAATTATTACAATCACATTCATGACACGTTTTCAAATCTGCTATTTCGTGCAGATACCCTTACTAAATTAGCGGCTTAGGATTCCCTTGATTTAGTCCTTTTTTATAAGGTTTATGCTCTTGTACTCGTTTTTTTTTCTTAACTGATGCTTTTGGGACCATATATTTCGTGCAGATACCCTTACTATATTTTGTTGGTTTAATGATATGCATTTCCTCTCTTTACAAAAAAAAATTGCTATTTCTTTTTCCCGTGCCTTTGGGCCATGTTGTACTGCTTATTCGCCTTCCCTGGTGGGCTTCTGTACTCCTTGCCTTATCTGGGCGTGTTATGGGCTATTGTNGAGCTCCCAAAGCCTTACCACTCGAACTTTGATATGCCAATTGGTGCGAACAGGGCAAATGGCGCGGATTGCATCGTATTGCTTGGACATATTGTTGATTAGAAAATTCAAGCTGAATGTAAAGAGTGATATATCCACCAAACTGCTTGATGTATCTAGCTACTGCTAACCTTCGAATTTATATGAATTAGCACAAATCAAAACTGAAAGTTGACCTATTTTTGAATGAAACGATTCAATGCGTGTATGCCAGTTACCGTAATGAGCTCCAAGATTCCATCCCAATTAATTGTACGCTGCCCAAATTTCCATATGTGTTGAGTGTGTGGCATATGCAAGTTGACTTAGTCCAGCGTTACATATATGTATCCATAATTTGAAAAAAAAAATTTCCCACATATAGATATGCAAGGGCCTTGCACATTTATATATGATTACACCCTTTGGCCTTCACTTTGCACGTCTGACTCCTCCATAATTTGAAAAAAAAATTCCCACTTATAGATATGCAAGGGCCTTGCACATTTATATATGATTACACCCCATTAAATTAGTGAGTAGTCAGACGTGCTTTTTTTCTTTATTGACACACAACCCAGCATTAATTTGAGTTGAATGGAAACCATATAAAATCGTTGATTTGCTATAATTCCAATCAAGTAGGTATACATTGTGTAATCATCCATAAATACATTAAGGCAGTATTTAATATTTTTTGAAGTAATTTCAGCGTCAGTGCTCTTTTAAGGAAATAACATGACCTGGCGGGAAAAAAATATGACATGGACAAATCGGAAGATTTAATTGGGCAATGACGTAGACAGTTGGCAGATGATGGGCTATGCAGCTTCTTTTTAACCTCATACAGTATAGATGTCATAGACACAAAATTATTAGTATCGCTGCATATCTAAAGCTTAAAGATGCTCTTGATAGAATTGAAAAATAATTTTAAGACTTTAATTTGTTTCCAAAAAGTAATATTCTTCAACGTTTCAAAAAGAAAATTAAATGATAACTTCCTAATTCCATTAAATTTCAGAGTTTGTAATTTCTCTAAAGCATTGAAAACTATTTATAACAAATAACATTATTCCTTATAAAAAAAATAACATTATTCAAATTAAAATAGAGCTTTAACTCAAATAAAATAAAATACGGCTTTTCAATAAAAAAAATAATAAAATACGCCTTTGTACATAACGGACTCCTACTGAGAAGTGGTGTGAACGGCAGCAACAGTTGAAACCATGGAGTCTACACCGCAGACATTGCGTTCCCGGCAAATTTTATAGTAACCATTTTCTCCCCAATTCTTTCCCCATGAATTCTTAATAATCCAATATGGTTTCTTTTTGAACCGAAGGGAAGCATAGCCAGAAGAACCAAATCCCACTAGTAACACTCCGTGGTCTAACTCCTTTGAACATATGTATGGGCATGATACTCCTCCAACGTATGTCTGCATATATGCTGCATTGATGCCCACTGCATTTACCCCAATATGTCAATATATCATCAACAATCATAATCCCAATTGAGAGGAAAAAAAAAAAGATAAGAAAACGATTATTGTTCAATTAACAAATAGATGGGGAAGCATCTACCTGCAAGAGGGCCATTTTTCACTAGATTAGCTGCAATCTGATCTTCATCAAGCGACACAACACTGAAGTTTGCTACTGATGCTGCAATCTTAGTCTTGTCGAATTTGCAAGTCCCACGATCTGTACCAGTATAAGGATAGTCATCTTCCCGCATGACCCCTCCAGATTTGAGGATGTATTCAAAAGCATTATTCATCATTCCACCGTTGCATCCAGAGTCGCAAGAATCTTCTTCTTCCGGATCACACTGCACATAAGCATACATTCAATTTAGAAGGATACATGAGAAGCAACTAGCTAGTTTCTCTCTTAATAGAATATAGACATGGTCAACACATGACAAAGATTAGCTCAACTAAAAAAGAAATGAAATAAATTGAAATAAATCAACAGATTCGAAGAACTCTAGCTAAGCTTCTGTACAAAACTGGACTTCAAAAGTTTCAAGTGACGACTGTTGAAAGTGTTGATCGATAAGCATACCGTGACAATGGAAGTTCCAATATGGCCAAACTAGTTTACCCACAAGCACAAGGCATTCATACGATAATGGGCTAACAGCCATTAATTCAACCAAAAAATATGGACAAATTTAACAACCAAGAGAAGCACTAAATACAAATTAATATATATTCCGAATTATAAATCTACTTTTTCATGCACTTTGCTACATCAACAACCATTGCAGAGCAAACAGCCAAGTGGCAGAAGAACTCACTTCGTAATAATGCCATTTAATATTATCTTATTTGCATATGAAGTAATACTATAATAGTGATCATTCTATCACAAACGAAGATAACACATATCAAATTAAACCTCTAGCAAATTAAACTCAGACTAAAATTAAAATTCCTTATGAATCATAGATAGGTTATTGTGAATAAACACATGAAACGCTTAAGAGAAAGCCAGACCTCATGATCGCAATCCACGAGCTGCTGTTCGCTAAGGCTGACAAGTTTTCCTGTAGAGAGGAAGTGAGCACCTTCCAATGCTCCAGTTGTGCTGAAACTCCAACATGATCCACATGAACCCTAATGTATCAAAATTCAAACAAATAATTAGAATGATATCAATTAATTGATAGTTTACAACAAAAAGGCATATCATCAGCTAAATAAGTCCAAATACAGCGTACTTTTCATATCAGAACAAAAAAAATTAGTAGAACCTGATTCTTGACAGAGGTAACAGCTCCATGATCTCTCCAATCAAAATCTTTAGGAAGATCATCAATCGGCAATATCGGAGCCTTGTTTGTATCTGCAGGAAACCTGAGGCCTCGAAGACCTAAAACTTTCTTCCGAAACTCGGATGGAGTCAAATCGGAAAACAGAGTAACACCGTGAACTGCCGACGGATCCAATTTCTGGTACCGCTGAGCTCGACGCAAGTTAGCCCTAAAAACCTTAAACCTAAAATCGTGCTCTTCCTTAGAACCGTACGACTTCCCGAACCTATGCTTGAACAGAGAAAAGTGATGCTCTGCTTTCAATCGAAGATCGCCGCCGTCGACCACCTGCCGGATCAATGGCTCTGCCTCACTGACGGCGGCGAGATCCTCCTTCGCCGACGAGAACGCCGAGAAGAAGAGAAGAAGCGAGAATACAACAAAGAGAGAAAGATTCCGATCCATTTTGAGAATCACGCAGATGATAATGGTAGCTCTAGGCTGTATAGTTTGTTGAGTTCGTTTCTTCTATGTAGAGTCTGAAAAAATCAAAAAACTAACGTATCTGTTAATATGAGGTCTACCATACTGAATTATAATGTAACTTCTAATCTTGACCGTTTAAATGGCTGAGCCAAATTATCTAACGGACTGTATAGATTATTTTTCTGTGAGTTATTTTTCGTTAAAATTATCTTACTGTGTATGATACATCTGATAATTACCAAAGTTTTTATCGCTTTTGGTGGATAGTGATGGATTTATCAACACGAGGGAAAGTGTGGCTTCTGTGAGTGTCTGTGTCAGGATTGAAAAGAATGGTAGTTGGTAGTTCGTTACTTCGTTATGATATTAAACGCGAAAAATTATAAAGGTTTTTTTTTGGTATATTTGAATTGGAAATTAAGAATGAAAAGGGAGAGAAAGGAAAGAAGAGGTTTGAGAGTTAATTCCTCTTCTTTGAAAAGTTTTAATTAGTGGGGGAAAAAGATGAAAGATCTTTCCTCCTCTTCACAAATTCTAAATACTCAAAATTAAAATATTTTAGAAAAAGAAATTGTTTCACAGATTAAAAAAAAAAAGTAGAAGAAGGTTAATCTCTCCTCCTCCAATCTCTTCTTGATCTTTGAAAATTTTTTGACTTGATAAATTGATTGAAAGGAAAGAAATTAGTGATTAAAAATATAAATTATCAAAGATAAATATATTAACTTGAAAAAACTGAAGATATAATAATTAAACTTGAGCAAAGAGTATGTTCAACCCACAATACTTAAAAGTATTGTACAAATTTAGGTTATTAAGTTCAGAGAGAAACACTTATATAAATAAACTTTTTTTTAGTCAGTATTGATATTTAATTAGGATTAGGGAATATCTCTCAACCTCTTTATATAGATAAAGTTTTAATAATAGAATTTTTTTTAAAGAGATAATTGTACTATCAAATATTTTATACATCTTAATTCAAAATTTAAATTAAAATACGTGTGAGATAATAATAATAATAATAATATTTCCGATTAAATTTAAACTCTTATTTCTCCCACACTTGTTTTTGAGATAAGATAATATTTCCGATTAAAAATCTTAAAAGACTAAAATTGAGTCATGTATTTATTAGGGTCTGTTTGGGGCCATCTTAATTATAATCCCATCTCATTCAATCATCATCTCATCTTAGGATTGGATGAACAGTACTGGTTTGGTGTTTTTTTGGAACCTTCATCTCATCCACATCATCATCTCATTCACAACATCATCTCATTTTCTCTTACAATTACTAATCTATCCCTACTTATACACCTATAATTACTTATACTTTAATACAAATATTAAAAAAAAAAGAATTAGACAAAATAGTAATTTTACATACCCTAATTTATTACACTTATAATTTTCTCTCTCCATCTATCATTTCTCATCATTTTTTTTCTCTTTTCCACTCACACACACACATACACCTCTCTCTCTCTCTTTCACACACCCACACCCACACTCATATATATATATATATATATATTAACTTGATTTAATTAAATAAAATTTTACAATATTATTATTTTTTTAGTTGCATTATTCCTCTATTTGTTTTGAGTAGAATATACAATTTAATCCCTAAAATATTTTTTAAGTTATAATCTTCTTCCATTCTCTTTAATGTAGGTTTTTTTTAAAAGAAAAAAAATTAACTATCTTCACTTTTATAGGTATTTTAGTTCTCAAANGACTAGGCCAAAGTTTGACAACTACAATGCCGGAATAGTCAAGACCTCAGGTCTAAGGCTATCGTGACAGGTGTACAGGAGAGGCTCGCTTATGACTAAACCCATGCAGGACTCTCCGGGTCGGTCCAGTAATTTTGTAACCCTTACAAAATTCCACCATGGCTCTCGAGAAGCATCTAGTGCATGTATCTCTATACACCGAGGTCATGCTGGTCTTAGTTCATTTACGTTCCCACGTGAATGATCGACCAGGGACAGTTTTAGATTAATTATCTTATAATTAATCAAGGACGCTATCATAGTAAACACGCTAATAATATGATAACAACATAATTTATCTCTATAAATTAATCAAAAATACATATGTTCAAATAACACATAAATAAAATGATTGGCCCTAGGGCACAATCTCCATCATATGCGAACCGGAGGAGAAGGGACCTGGAATTCTCTGAAGGGGATCATGTATGGTTGAGAATCACCCCTACCACAGGAGTTGGGAGAATTGTGAGGCCTAAGAAATTGAGTCCACGCTATGTTGGCCCATTCCAGATACTTCAACGGGTCGGACCAGTTGCATATCGTTTAGCCCTATCTCTTGATTTGTCAAGACTTCATGATGTTTTTCACATGTCACAACTCCGAAAATATGTACCAGATCCCACGCATATCCTAACTTACAATCCAGTGAGTTTGGAAGAAAATCTGACTCTCCAGTTGGAACCAGTTGAGATCTTGGAAGCTAGTGTTAAACAATTGCGCAGTAAGAGGATTCCTTTGGTCAAAGTTTTGTGGAGAGGTTCCTCAATAGAGGAAGCAACAAGGGAGAGGGAAGATGCGATGAGAATGCATTATCCGACATTGATCCAGGTAAGTTAAAATTTTGAGGACAAAATTTTCTTTTAGGAGGAAGGAAATGTAATACCCGGAGAAATTAATTAGAATTATTTCTAAATGGGATGATTTAATTTCAGGTTTGACTTGGAGCAGTGGAGTTTGGTGTTGGAAGTAGAAGCTTTAGTGTAAATATAGGCATAAGTGAGAATTAGAAGAAAGAGGGACTAAAATGAAAAATCTGAAAGTTTGTCGTAACTTTTGGAAACTTAACTAAGTGTAAGTAAGGGAGTATGTGAGTGAGTGAGTAAGTGAGGAGTGGAGATGGAGGAAAAGATGGGGTGTAGGGAGTTAACTGTGAAACTAGAAAACTTGAGGGGGGGAAGAAATGGAGTTTTTCCCAAAGAGTTAATAAAACTCTTATAAAGTTAGAGAATGGAGGAGGAAATCGCAGAAGCAAAAAGAAGAACAGAAATAGAACAAGAGAAGAGAGGGGCGACTTGGGAGAGGTAGGAAATTGGAGGCCACTTTCACTTTGTTACAAATTGAAGGGAGATCTTGAAGATTTGGGAGCTCTAGTTCACAAGCTTCAACTAGGTAGGGTTCTCTCTTTCCCTCCTCATCTCCAACTCTTGTTTCATTTATATAGAAACCTAGGGTTTGCTAAAGTGGTGTTTGATGAAGTCTTTGGCTGTATGAGTGTTAATTTGTTGATTTAATGAAAGTTTATATGTAGGTATGATAAATGAATGTTGTGAAAGTGTGGAAATATCATAGGTGCTCTTGAATCATGTTTGTTGTTATAACTAGTTATGATATCTATATTGTTTACCTATAAATCAAGTTGTTGATGTTTACTTGCTGAATTTTGAAGTTGGGAAATATGGTTTTGATGTTCAAAACAAGAATTTTCGGAACTTGATGTTTGGCATGAGAAAGGGACGAATCTGCTCTGTTTTTACCAGACACAGTGGGAAGAATACATGATATCTCTGTGACCCGTTCTACCACTTGTTTTAAAGCTTAGAAATAGAGGAATCCATACATAGTTTAAGTCTGAAGATCAGACGGTTAGATGGGGATAAAATTGCTCACGAAACATAACGCCTAAGATGGGAATTTTGCAGAATTTTCTAGTTTTTGTGTGTTGAGTTTCCCTTTACTTTAGGGGACTTCTTTGAGAGATATTTATCTTTAAGTATGGAGTAAATTGAGGGTTTTTAAAGGTGGAATGATTGTATTGCAATTTTATCTTCAAACTTTGTGTGTATTGAAAGGTTTGTTATTTCACTAAAGTACAATGTTACAAACTTGAATTGGGGATATTGTATATTTGAAATATGTTTTGTCATGACTCTTTGAGGGTTAAGGCCCTACCCACCACTTGTGAAAAGTGTGATGGGTAATGTTCATGGTGGATTCCATGGACGGCCTAAGGTGGATTCCTTAGGTGACAGGCTGCTTGGTTTGTGCGCACGCCGGGAGACGTTCCGGAAGCCTAGGTCGGATGACCAATTGTATTTGAGCATGACATTATGAGATAATCATGAGTTGATGAATATATAAGTGTTAGTATGTTATTAATGTGATTAATGATTATGTTGTATGTTGATAAGATATAATCGATGTTCATTTCATGCTTGTTGTAATCTGGTTACTTGCTGGAATTTATATATTTGAAACATGGTTTGGTGTGAGGATTGTGGTGCAAGTGGAGAGAGTTTAATCTTACTGAGAATGTTAATTCTCACCCTACAAAACATTTCAGATTCTGTTGTGCAGGAACAGGCTAGGGTTCATCCAGGCACAGGAAGTACTCCACTTCTTGAAGGTCCTCCACGTGCACCTCAAGGTGGTTGACTCTTGTTGTGATAGCTAGATGTAGTTGTTGTGTATATTATGCTTTTATGTTCAGCTTTTTGGGCCTTGTGTGGTTATCTTTAGAGGCTGAGCCTCCTGTACTGACTGGGTTTGCGAGGCGGAGCCTCAAGTATGTTTTGTAGAATCTCGTGAGTCTTGTATGAACTCTAAGAGAATTCTTATCAGGTTATGTTTTAAAGGGCCATGTGACACACTGTAATAGTGTAATGTAAGTTGTGTTTTATTTTCTATTAGGATGTTACATCCTGAGCAAGAATCAGTTTCCCAAGACACTTGATGAGCGAGGGTGCATGAGTGGCATCCCTTATGCTTTGGCAATAGGATACATCATGTATGCCATGCTGTGTACTCGACCCGATGTGTCGTTTGCCCTGAGTATGACGAGCCGGTTCCAATAAGACCCTGGTGAGGATCATTGGACCGCTGTCAAAAAATCCTCAAGTACTTGAGAAGGACTAAGGATGAATTCTTGGTTTATGGTGGAACTGATGAAGAGCTATGTGTAATTGGTTACACAGACGCCAGTTTCCAAACACCCAAGATGATTTTAAATCGCAGTCTGGATACATGTTTCTCCTGAATGGTGGCAACGTGAGTTGAAAGAGTTCCAAGCAGAGCACGATTGTTGATTCTACAACAGAGGCTGAGTATATAGCAGCATCAGATGCGACAAAGGGGGCTGTGTGGATTAGGAAGTTAATTGCTGAGCTTGGTGTGGTTCCGACCATTGTTGATCCTATAACCTTGTATTGTGACAATAGTGGTGCTATTGCACAAGCCAAGGAGCCCCGGTCCCACCAAAGGACCAAACATATACTCAGACGTTATCACCTTGTTAGAGAGATGGTTGACAGAGGTGATGTGAAGATATGTAAAGTAGCAGGCGAGGATAATGTTGCCGATCCTCTTACGAAACCTCTAGCGCGGGTCATACATGAACGCCATGTAACGTCGATGGGGATTAGACACATTGATCAGTGTACCTAGTGTAGGAACAATTTGATTAATGATTGTACCTAGTGCAAGTGGGAGTTTGATAGAGATTGTGCCCTAGGGCCAATCATCTTATATGTTTGAACATATGTTTTGATTAATTTATGGATGATAAATTATGTCGTTATCATATTATTAGCATGTTTACTGTGATAACAATCCCTGATTAATTATGTGATAATTATTCTAAATTGTCCCTGGTCCATTATTCATGTGGGAATGTGAATGAACTAAGACCAGCATGACTTCGGTGTATGGAGATACACGCATGAGATGCTTCACGAGAGTCATGGTGCAATTATGTAAGGGGTTACAAATTGTTGGACCGACCCAGAGAGTCCTGCATGGGTTTAGTCATGAGCTAGCCTCTCCTGTACACCTGTCACGATGCCCTTAGACCTGAGGTCTTTACTATTCCGGCGTTGTAGATGTCAAACTTTGGCCTAGTCCAACTTTGCCCGTAACAGGGTAGCCATACAGGCTAGGTACGGGTTTGGTTGTTTACCGTGCTGAGGAATGTGGTTGACCAAGAAGGAATTTTGTCCCTCATTAAGTTGACAGATATTTAACTGGCGCCCTCGATGAGTCTGTCCAAGGAATGTGTGGCCACACATGGAAATGGGACTAACTCAAGGAATCGAGAAAGTTATGGTTTGGATTAAGGATGACTTTCCCGTGCCTTATCCATGACCAAAATATCGTGTAACAATCAGGATTAAGACAAGGTGGTACTAAGGTTAAGTCGTTTATGTTAAAGCGATAACTCACGTGTTTTGGGTAGTCGTGATGGCTTGCTAGAGTCCGCTCATGACTTGTGAGTCATAGAGATGGCTTGCTGCCAACTTCACATGAGGCCTGCTGGGTCACACACGAGCAATATCAAGATACCATAATGGGACACGAATTAGGGTTTAATTCGTGGGTCACTTTAGTGACACAATTTAAGACATAGTTGAATGTCTGGGACATAAAGTCTTGTCTTGAATATTATCTACATTTGTGATATTTAAATTTGTTAGACAAGTTTAAATATATTAATTGTTCAATAGTTAATTTGATTAATCTATTTACAATTGAATTCTTGTTTAAAATATTAGGGAATAATAAATTAAATAAGCTTCCTAAAAGTTAGGGGATTATTGATTTATTAAATTCTTTAATATTGGATAACAAGGGAGAGAGGGTGGCGCCTTTTTCTTGATTTAGTTAATAAAAATGTTTTGTTAATTTAAATCAAGATTTGATTTTGATTTCAAGATTCAAATTTGAATTAAGATATTAAGGTAATATTTTAATTCATAATTGTTAGGGAATTTGAATTCAAGATTCAAATTTGAATTAAAGATATGAGGGTAATATTTTAATTCAATTTGTTAGGGAAATTAATAAGTTGGTTATAACTTCCTAAGAGTTAGGGTTGTTATTTTAATTATTGAATTCCTATAAATGGGAGGGAGGATGGCGCATGACTTGGATCCAATGGGCAAGATTTGATCTTGCATTTTGGATTTCAAGATTGCATTTTGAATTTCAAATTAAAATATTAATGTAATATTTTAATTAAGAATTCAAATCCTCTTGACCAATGGGGATTGGGCATTCAAGATTTAGTTTTCAAGATTTGATCTTGAAATTTAAATTTAAATTGCCTTTTAATTTTGAATTATAATATTAGTGTAATATTTTAATTAAAGAGTTGGGAACCCCTATTTCCTGATTATCAATTCCCTATTTTCATGAGTTAGGAATGAGACTCTATATATATAGCCATATACACAAGTTGACTTTCACCCATATATTTTAGTGAGACTAAAATTCGACTTAACCCTAGAAAGGAGAGAAGAAGAATCGACTTTCAAGAGAGAGAAATTCGACTTGAAATCTTGGAAAACTAGGGTTTTCAAAATCGGCTTGAGTTGTGTGTGAGTTTTTGTGCCACATTCTTGGGGATTCAAGAAGTGTTCTTGAATCTCAAGATCCGTAGAATGGGTTCCTGCATTCTCTTGGAGAAGAGATTGGAGGCTAGCACCTCGGTGTCTGCTAAACCGTTCGTGTGGATCACCGGCAGAGGAAGGACACGCATTGGTGTGGACTTCTCGGAATCGCAATTTTCAAAGCTACCGATTGAATTTTGGTAAACTTCTTTCCCTACTAGTATAAACATAGTTAGTGGATCCTGGAAGGAAATTATAGGCTATGCATTTTTTTTTATTTTATTTTATTTTTCCGCTGCGCTCGCTCTATAATTTCCCAACACTTTTTATTAACAATTTTATTTCTTATTGCAATTGTTTTTTCTTATTTTTGCTTGTAGCTCCAACAAAATAAAGGGATAATCAATTTTTTAAAAAAAAAATGTGAAAGAATATATTTGTGACACTTAACGTTAGTCGCAAATGTACATACACATTAGCCTCCAAAATAAACTTGTCCACTACCATATTTGTGATTAGACTTTATGCATTTTGTGATAGAATTTGTGAAAAACTATTTTTCAAATTTTATTAAGCTTTTTTACTAACGAAGCGGATTTGAGCCAGGACAAAATCGCATAAATTTCTCCAAGTGCAGAGTATTGTGTCCCTACTTGCGTCGACGGCTCACACGACGACTCAAATCGCAAGTTAGCCAAAAACTCAAATTTCCATAGATTTTTGCCAGTAGTTCGCTAGCAAGTACAGATCCGACAAAAATTCCTTTTTTTACACTAAATTTATTTTCTCGAACCCGACCCGTTTCCTCACATAAATAACTCGAAACCCAACTCCTCTAACCCAAAAATTGACCTAGTTTCCGACCCTATTCAGCTCCGTTCTCCATTCATTCATCGCATCCTTCATTTCCCTCATTCTCACATCCATTCTCACGGCTCTCTCCTCCCACCATCACCATCTTCAGTTCTCACCACCATATGTGGCTATCTTAAAGGCTAGGGAGCTCGGCCTTGGCACTCCTCCACCAATGAGCGCCTAGTCACCTAACTTAGAGGACGGACAATGAGGCTAGCTCATTGAATTTCATTTCTTAAGGAATTTTTGCTGTTTCCCGTCTCCTTACATCGAGATTCTTATTTTGTTGTTAAACATTGTTATATTTCTTATGTAGTTTGAGATTATGTTGAGTTTCCATGAACTTGTACTTAATTGTATCATATATTGACTCTTAATCAATAATATTAATTTTAAGCTCTATCGAATTTTGATGATCGTGTGAAAATCTTAGTTGATAATTGTATGATTGTTAACTGAACTAGCTCTGAGAACCACCTTCACTAAATTGAATGTGGATCAGTTTATTAAGATTAATTAATATAATCATTTGTTTAATAGCTAATTAATTGAGTTAATTGATCATTTCTATAAGTTTTCATGGTAACTCCAAGTAGTCCCTCATTTCTTTACACTGTTTTATACTTTTTTCTCTGGTTTGCATTTTAGTCATTAAATTGTAATTTCTCACCATTCTTAAAGCAAATTCACTTTTATCAACTTTCCAATAGCTTATTGTGTAGTTTGTAGCCAATTCAATCATTGTTTTTGCCTAAAATTGCTTATGCTCCACATTTGATGAGTTCTTAAGAGATTTTAACCTGACGAGTATCATTAATTTATTATAGGCAAAAGACCCTTTTGTCCCCTAACGTTTGCGGTGATTTTCAGTTATGCCCCTAACGTTTCATTTGTGTCAGTTGTGCCCTCAATATGAAACGTTAGTTTCAATTATGCCCCCAATTTTGACCAATGCTGATGTGTCAATTTTTTGTTAGAATTGAATATATGGCAAGATGACTGGATAAATAAAACATTCCTAATTTATTTTTGGCTTAAGTGCACTTTTGGTCCCATAACTATGACAAAGGTTTCATTTTGGTCCCATAANAAAAAATGGCCATTTTAAGCAAGCAAACGACGTTTTTTGACGAAACGGAGGCGGCCAAACCCCTACGGTGTTTGGGGTGTACCCGTCTCCAAAAGTTACCCAAAATTCATCCGAAATATGCCTAATTCCGAATTACGTAGCTCCCGATATGTCCTTTTAAAGTTTGGACCTAATATATCCTACCTTTGGTCTCCGTACTACCCCAAAACTCAATTTTGTCACTTGCATCGTGTAGATCTCGAAAAATAGTATAAAAACGATTACTCATATTGCAAAAATCATTCACGGGTCATTGAGTTATCACAATTTAAAATTCGACTTTAACTTAAAATTTCTCAATTTTCCCATCTCAAGCTCACAACGTTGGCCGCATCTATCTCATGCTCCGTCCACCAAATTTTGTGGGTCCACCTTTCTTCCAAACATGGCAATCCAACCTTCCAGAAAATGCCTCACTCGCACAACAACTCCATCTAAAACATCAAATACTTCCTTCCCAAACTTGCCTATCCGACCATGCTTATCGGTCCTTATGTTTGTGCCTCCATCCTTTTCTATCTCTATCTTTATATTAATATAAAAGTTCAGAACTCTAACCAACTCCAGAAGATATAAGAAACATCCTTACTGTCATTGAAGTAGAAAGCTTCTTTTACTCCATCACCATAATGTGTATTTGTATCTACATCAAAGATGAAAGAAGGGTGAGCAATCTCAAACATAATATACCTATATGTTTGCATTGTGGTACCCTGAAAGAAAAATGTTTGCATTGTGGTACCCCGTGGTTTGCTCCGTTAGCGATTTGGTCCCCTGAGGTTTTTTTCTGTTAGGATTTAACGGCAAATGTACGTTAAAATGTCAAAAATCTCCCAAAAAGTCTTCTCTTATGCGTTTAAGTCAAACCCTTTACTAAAAGGGATCAAAACATAAAGAATTAATTATAAAAGGGTCTTTAGAATTCTATTATTATAGATTTTTCTCCTTTTCATAAGATTTCTTTTGAATAGGTCCTGATTTAATTACACTTTAATCCCAAAAGTTTATGATCTTTATCAAAATAGGTTCTGATTTAATTACACTTTAATCCCAAAAGTTTATGATCCCAATAGCGACACATCAGAATTTTCTCATTGCATTTATTGGTCCCTGATCCATTTTTATTCCATTATTCTCAATTCCTCCTCTTTTTCATCATTTTCATTTATTGTAGCCTCGCAAATCCTCAAAATAAAATTATAAAGTGTCTCAAAACTCTTCCAAAAATTCTAAAACTCCAAACCCTAAACTCTAAACTCTAAAACCTCAAACCCTAAACCCTAAAACCTCAAACCCTAAACTCTAAAAAAAAGTCTGAGTTGAACAATTAGGCCATTGACCCATCTTTATGTTGGAGATTGTGCCCTAGGGCCAATCATTTTATAAATATGTTTTGAACATATTAATTAATTTATGAAGATAAATTAATGGTTATCATATTATTAGCGTGTTTACTATGATAACAATCCTTGATTAATTATATGATAATTAATCTAAAACTGTCCCTGGTCGATCATTCACGTGGGAACGTAAATGAACTAAGACCAGCATGACCTCGGTGTATAGAGATACATGCACTAGATGCTTCTCGAGAGTCATGGTGCAATTATGTAAGGGTTACAAGTTGCTGGACCGACCCGGAGAGTCCTGCATGGGTTTAGTCATAAGCGAGCCTCTCCTGTACACCTGTCACGATAGCCTTAGACCTGAGGTCTTGACTATTCCGGCATTGTAGTTGTCAAACTTTGGCCTAGTCCAACGTTACCCGTAGCAGGGTAGCCATACAGGCTAGGTACGGGTTTGGTTGATTACCGTGCAAAGGAATGTGGTTGACCAAGATGGGATTTTGTCCCTCATTAAGATGAGAGATATTTAACTGGCGCCCTCGATGAGTCTGTCCAAGAAATGCGTGGCCACGCTGGGAATTGGGACTAACTCAGGAAATCGAGAAAGTTGTGGTTTGGATTTTGGATGACATTCCCGTGCCTGATCCATGACCAAAATATCGTGAGACAATAGGAATTATGACAAGGTGGTATTTAG
Source organism: Chamaecrista fasciculata (assembly GCA_003254925.1). Classification (NCBI taxonomy): domain Eukaryota; kingdom Viridiplantae; phylum Streptophyta; class Magnoliopsida; order Fabales; family Fabaceae; genus Chamaecrista; species Chamaecrista fasciculata. The sequence continues at coordinate 33,575 of QANZ01030731.1, read as the reverse complement.
GTTAAATCGTTAAAACGTTAAAGCGATAACTCCCGTGTTTTGGGTAGTCGTGATGGCTTGCTAGAGTCCGCTCACGACTTGTGAGTCATAAGATGATTTGCTGCCAACTTCACGTGAGGCCTGCTGGGTCACACATGAGCAGGATCAAGATGCTAATTTTTGGGACACGAATTAGGGTTAATTCGTGAGTCACTTAGGTGACACAATTTAGGACATAGTTAAATGTCTTAGGACATTAAATCTTGTCTTAAATAAATATCTATGATTGAGGTTTTAAATTTGTTGGACAAATTTAAATTTAAATTAATTGTTAAATAGTTTTACAATTAAAATATTAGTGAATAAATAAATTAAATAAGTTTCCTAAAAATTAGGGAATTATTGATTTATTAAATTCACTAAAATTGGGAAATAAAAGGATGAGGGTGGCGCCTCATTATCTTTGTTTTTATTAATAGAAATTGTTTTTATTAATTAAATAAAGATAAGATAAATATCTTTTGGAAAAGATATAGGATTTGAATTAAAAGATATTAAGGTAATTCTTTTATTCAAAATTGTTAGGAATTAGTTATAACTACCTAAGGAGTTTGGGTTGTTATAAAATTCCTCCAAAAACTCCATGAGAATTTCGCCTACCCCCTTTCTTGGGATGGAAGATTTGATCTTGCATTTTAGAGTTTGGGTCTAGGCTAAAGTCGATTTTTATATTTAATTATTAAAGTAATATTTAAATTATAAAATCAAAATCTCATGACTCATTCCAACCAATAGGATTTGAGCAAATCAAGATTTGATCCAAGATTTGATCTAGGATAGGTCAAATTCGAATTTGGGCCTTTATTTTTGAATTATAATATTAAGTTTAATATTATAAATCAAAAGATATTTTGAGATATCTAAAAGATATCCCATATCTTAGAGATATCCTAATTGGATTAGGATTCCCTAAAACTAGGAATGAGAACACTATAAATAGAGGCACTAGGCGCCTATCTCAGAGATAACTCACAACACAGATCAATTCTTGGTCAGACCAAGAATTTCGCCTAGAGCATCTATAGAGAGTGAAAAATCGCCTAGTCCTAATATTATGAGAGTGAGTCGATTTTCTTGAAGAAAGAGAATTGGACCTGCACCTGATAATATTAGTACTTCCCAATCAATCTTGATAATCAAGAACAGTTCTTGATTATTCAAGAATCATAGATAGAGTTCCCGTATTCACTTGGGAAGAAGTGAAGGAGGCTAGCACCTAGACATCTGCCAAACTGCTCGTGTGGATCACCGGTAGAGGAAGGACACTCGCAGTGGACTTCTCAAATTCGCAAAGACGATAAGACATCAATTGAAAATAGGTAAACATCTTTACTTTCCTGGTATAAACATAGTTAGTGGATCCTGGAAGGAATCACAGAGTTAGCATATTTAAGTTTGTTTTAATTTTTAATTTTTCCTTCCGCTGTGCTCCCTCTGTGATTTCCCAACACTTTATTCCATTATTCTCAATTCCCCCTCTTTTTCCTCATCTTCATTCATTTTAGTCCCAAATCTTCAAAATAAAATTGTAAAGTGTCCCAAAACTCTTCCAAACATTTCAATTTAGTCCTTAAAAAATATTTAAAACCTAAACCCTAATCCATAAAACCCCAAACCCAAAACTCTAAACTCTAAAATCTTAAATCCTAAAACTCTAAACCCTAAAGTCTTTAAAAATATATATTATTTTTAATTTTCATGTCATGTTAAATCCCCAAAACACCCCTCTAAAACCTAAACCACCACCATCATCATCCATCTCTGTGTGATCTCCGCCGCCAAACTTCAACCACCGTCACCATCCATCTCTACGTGATCGCCGCCGCCACACTTCAACGCCAACACTTCAACACTTCAACGTCTTCGCCACCACCAACATCTCTGCGTGGCATCTCCTAAGGAAATCCATCACTCAACCCCGTCGCTCCATTTTTTCCGATCAACACAACACCATTTTCGATTTTCATCAAATCAACCTCAGTAATTTTTCCAATCCCATTTTCTCCTCTCTCTGTCGCCCCCTCCTTCTCCCTTTTTTCCCGATCAACACAACACCATTTTCCCCGAAGAGGATCTAGACGACGACAACGAATCTCAAGAGAGCGAAGAAGATGAACGACGACGCAATTGGTGAAGATGAAAAACACGAAACTTCTGCTTCCGCCCATCCCGGACGATTTCTCCATCGTCATTGTCGACGTTCCGCGTTCTGCCATCTGATCGTCTCTAATGGCGCAAACAATTGTTGTCCCTGACTCCGTCGATCCCAAACATTGGTGAATTGATAAGAACGAAGAGCAAAAGCCTCTGATTGAAGTTGGTATCAAATAGAGAAAATGGAGAACGATGATGGTGGCGACGGAGAGAAGAGAAATTGGGGAGAAAGTTGCTAATTGACTGAAAAAAATCTGGTGCAAAACATAGGAAAATAGTATGGAATACATGGCATAGAATGAACCGTCTGATTTGATCAATGGTTCATATTGTTTGACAGCAGAGACAGCATGGTGAAAAGTATGGTAGAGGATCCACTCCCGATGAAGATGAAGATGAAGATGAAAATGAAAATGAAGATGAAGATGAAGATGAAAATGAAAATATTGGTTTTAGGAAAATCAGTTTTTTTAAAAAAAAAAATCAGTGTAGGGGTTTAGGGTTTAAGTTTTGGTTTTTAGGGTTTGGGGTTTTAGGATTTAGGGTTTAGGGTTTTAAATATTTTTTAAGGACTAAATTGAAATGTTTGGAAGAGTTTTGGGACATTTTACAATTTTATTTTGAAGATTTGAGACTAAAATGAATGAAGATGAGGAAAAAGAGGGGGAATTGAGAATAATAGAATAAAGATGGGTCAATGGGCTAATCTGTCACCGCGTCCAAAATTCAGGGACCAGAAAGTTAATTTACTCGCTTTTAATTTGTAGGGATTGATTTTGGAAAAATTTGGGAGTTTCGATTTGTTTGGAGTGTACTTGAATGAAAATTGTAGTTGAATATAGGGATTTTTTTTGATAAATCATAAATGCTCATTTGTCTTTTGAGGTTCTAAGGACTATTTTGATAAAGATCATAAACTTTTGGAATTATAGTGTAATTAAATCAGGACCTATTCAAAAGAAATCTTATGAAAAGGAGAAAAATCTATAATATTAGAATTCTAAAGACCCTTTTATAATTAATTCTTTATGTTTTGATCCCTGATAAGTGAGAGAAATTGTATTGGTTTTATTCATGAAAATGATAGGGTATTTATACAAGAGTTTTCAATCTATTCTAGGAAACAAGATAAATGAGAATAAATATTCAGCTACAATCAATCCCTAATTGCTATCCAATCAATTCCTAATTGATATCCTAATTAATACAAATATTCACAACACTCCCCCTCAAGCTGGAGCATATATGTCATAGGCACCAAGCTTGCCACATAGATATTTAATTCGAGGAACTCTGAGAGATTTAGTGAGAATATCTGCCAGCTGATCATTTGAATTAACAAACCGAGTAGCAAGGCATCCGGACTGAATCTTCTCTCTAATAAAGTGACAATCAATTTCAATGTGTTTGGTCCTTTCATGAAACACTGGATTTGAGGCAATGTGCATAGCTGCTTGGTTATCACATACCAGCTCCATTTTGTGTATGTCTCCAAATTTCATCTCATGAAGAAGTTGTTTCAACCATACTAATTCACAAGTTGCTAAAGCCATAGCCCGATACTCAGCTTCTACACTAGACCTTGAAACCACATTTTGTTTCTTACTTTTCCAAGAGACTAGGTTACCCCCAATTAAAACGCAATATCCAGATGTGGATCGCCTATCATCTGGTGAACCAGCCCAATCAGCATCTGAAAAGGCAACAATTTGGGAGTTTCCTTTATTCTCATATAATAATCCCTGTCCTGGCGCTCCTTTAATGTAGCGAAGAATCCGAACAACCGCATCCCAATGACTATCACATGGTGATTGTAGAAACTGACTGACTACACTCACAGCAAACGATATGTTTGGACGAGTGATAGTGAGATAATTCAGTTTTCCCACAAGTCTTCGATATCTTTCAGGATTGTTTATCAGCTCCCCCTGTCCTGGATAGAGTCTAACATTCGGATCCATTGGAGTTTCAATTGGTTTGCAATTCATCATGCCAGCCTCTTCTAACAAGTCAAGTGCATACTTCCGTTGTGAAATGGCCACACCAGTACTTGATTGGGCAACCTCAATTCCCAGAAAATACTTGAGCTTTCCCAAATCTTTAGTTTGGAAGTGGTTACACAGATGTTGTTTGAGTTGGGCAATACCTTCATCATCATCGCCTGTGATAACAATGTCATCCACATATACGACCATGTAAATGCACTTGCCATTTGCAGTATGGCGAAAGAAGACTGTGTGATCCGCCTCACTGCGAGTCATCCCAAAATCTTGAAATACAGAACTGAATCGGCCAAACCAAGCTCTTGGGGATTGTTTGAGACCGTAAAGAGAGCGGCGAAGTCGGCATACTTTCCCATACTCCCCTTGAGCAACAAATCCAGGTGGTTGCTCCATATAGACTTCTTCTTCTAGTTCACCATGAAGGAAGGCATTCTTAATGTCAAGCTGATAAAGTGGCCAGTGACGAATAGTCGCAATTGATAAGAAGACACGAACCGAAGCAATTTTGGCAACTGGAGAGAAAGTATCACCATAGTCCAAGCCAAAGATTTGGGTGTATCCCTTGGCTACCAAACGAGCTTTGAGTCGTTCAACCTTTCCATCTGGACCAACTTTGACTGCATAGACCCACCGACAACCAACCGGAGACTTTCCAGGAGGAAGAGAAACCAAGTCCCATGTACCATTGGAATGTAAAGCAGACATCTCATCAAGCATGGCTTGCCTCCACCCAGGATGTGCAAGAGCTTCATCTGTAGTCTTAGGAATAGAAACAGTGTCCAAAGAAGACACAAAGGCATAATATAGAGTAGACAAACGATGATAGCTCAAGAAATTATAAACAGGATGAGGATTACGAGTGGAACGAATACCTTTATGAATGGCAATCGGAGGACTTTCTGGTGGAGGTTGGATCGGAGCAACGAGTGGAGCCGACAAAGGTTGTGAGTCAGAAGGAGGACCTGTGGTGTTGGGACGCGGGCGGCGATGATATGTCTGAAGAGGAGGACTAGGTGGTTCCTAGAGTGAAGGTTCTGGGAGAACAGGAAGGACTTCAGTCACTGGAGGACTAGAAGACACAGGTGACTCGAAGAATGGAGTAGACTCAAAGAAGGTCACATCAGGAGATGTGAAACACCTTTGAGTTGCTGGACAATAACATCGGTAGCCCTTTTGGAGTCGAGCATAGCTGAGAAAAATACACTTGATGGATTTGGCCATGAGTTTATCTTTTCCTGTGGTTAGATCATGCACAAAACAAACACAACCAAAGACACGAGGAGGAAGATGATAACGAGGATCAGTAGGAAACAACAAGGAATGAGGGATTTGATTATTTAAAGTTGATGAAGGCATGCGATTGATCAGGTAACATGCAGTGAGAACTGCGTCACTCCAAAATTTGGTAGGGACATTATTATGAATAAGTAAAGTGCGAGCTGTTTCAATAAGGTGACGATTCTTACGTTCGGCTATCCCATTCTGTTGTGGGGTATAAGGACAAGATGTCTGATGTAGAATTCCCTGAGAGGTCATAAAGGTCTTAAAGGGTGTAGACAAATACTCCTTAGCATTATCAGAACGCAAGATAGAAACAGAAGTGTTAAACTGAATTTTGATTTCAGCACAAAAACTTTGGAAGATATCAAAAACCTCAGAACGAGATTTCATCAAATACAACCATGTACAACGAGAGTAATCATCAATAAAGGTTACGAAGTACTGAAAACCAAAAACAGAAGGCACACGACTAGGACCCCAAACATCAGAGTGAACAAGTTGAAAGGGTGAGGTGGATCGACTATTGAGATTACGAAAGAAGGAAGAACGTGTGTGTTTACCCAATTGACACGACTCACACGGGAGGGAAGGCAAGGTAGAAAGAGAGGCATCCATTTGGCGAAGTTTAGAAACGCTTGGATGTCCTAGACGATTGTGAAGAAGTGACGGATAACTACTGGATGGGCATGCAACTGGAGATGTAACAGGTGAAAGATGGTACAATCCTTCTGATTCACGGCCTATGCCAATCATCCGACCCGTACTACGATCCTGGAAAGAAACACAATTATTAGCAAAGGTAATAGAACAATTGTGAGAACGAATTAATTTGCTAACAGAGATAAGATTGAAGGGAGATTCTGGAACATAAAGAACAGAATCAACAAATAAGGAAGGAAGAATTTGAGCTTGACCAATTCCTGTAGCAATAGTTTTACAACTATTGGCTATAGTAATGGAAGGAAGAGAAGAGGAATTAGAAATATGGGTGAACAAATGTTTATTACCAGAGATATGTTCAGAGGCACCTGAGTCAAGAATCCAAGGACCAATGTCAGGAGAATGAGTAAGGCAAGCAGTTACATTACCAATGTGGGCAATTGAGGTAGTCACAGATGATGAACACGCCATTAAGAAAGAGGAGACCAACACAAGTATGAGATATTGGCAAACAAACTCCAGAAATGAGACCAGAAGATGCCGGCGAGCACGGCGACGTCGAGAACGGCGGAATCCGGTGCCGGAAACGGCGTCACGCGACGGCGCGTGAGATTTTCGGCAGACTGTCGAGCGGCGCGTGGAGGCGCGTGCGGCGGCGGACGGCGACGGCGGAAGGTGGGTTTTGACGATCGGAAGCCGCTGAGCACGGTGGTGGGGCGCGTGTTCCAAGAAAAGCCCGACAAAGACCTGTTTCAGCGTGGTGCAGTGATGATAGTAGAAAACCCTAATGAAGGTGAAGGCTGGAATGACACACAACCGTAGAAAACCCTAAATAATGATGGCTGGATTGAAACACAGCCGTACAAAACCCTAAATAATGATGGTTGGAATGAAACACAGCCTCAAAAAGCCCTACTGGAATGAAACACAGTAGTGGGAAGAGAGAAAAAAGAAAATGATGGCTAGAAAGAAAAGAGAAACTAGTGGAGGATCACAATAGGCTCTGATACCATGATAAGTGAGAGAAATTGTATTGGTTTTATTCATGAAAATGATAGGGTATTTATACAAGAGTTTTCAATCTATTCTAGGAAACAAGATAAATGAGAATAAATATTCAGCTACAATCAATCCCTAATTGCTATCCAATCAATTCCTAATTGATATCCTAATTAATACAAATATTCACAACAATCCCTTTTAGTAAAGGGAAAGGACTTAAACGCATAAGAGAAGTCTTTTTGGGAGATTTTTGACATTTTAACGTACATTTTCCGTTAAATCCTAACAGAAAAAAACCTCAGGGGACCAAATCGCTAACGGAGCAAACCACGGGGTACCACAATGCAAAAATTTTTCTTTTAGGGTACCAAAGGGGAACCGCCCCTAACCACAGAGTACCAAATTGCAATTTACCCTTTACTTAATTACCACAATTATTATATATATTTAAATAATTTTACACTTAAATAACAAATTGTCTAAACAACTTTTAACTTCAAATTATAATTCATCACTCAACTTAAAAATAACTCATGTTCTAAAACTTAATATTTCAAAATTCACTCCACCACCAAACAGACCATTCGTAGGAGACAACTTGTGACTGACTTGACTGTCTCACTCTCACGTGCCTATAGAGAGAGAAAGAGAGAGAATGTTGTGTGGCACGTGGCTCTCGCTTGACACAACACACAACACTATGTATGTATGTCATCCATCAATCACCATTATTCGCCATCCTTCCTCGTGTGTGTGTGTGTTTGCTTCACGCAATCCTGTTTCTTTCTTTCTTTCTTTCTTTCTTTCTTTAATTTCTTTCTGTCTTGCTTGCTTGGCTTTCAAGTTTTAAACCTTAAACCAAAATCTGCAAACCCCTTCTTGATCCATTGTACCTTTTCTATTTTAATACATTGCTTCCTTTTCTTACTTATTTTATCCTTCATCACCTCTTCTCCTCTCATCAATCTCTTTTTATAGTGTGTATATATATTACACACACACTTTGTAATTCGTATCATAATTCACTTTTTAGTTTAGCTACTTTGATTTCAAAGTTCTTTATTATTTAGTGGTAATATTAGGAGATTGGCCAAACCAAAGTACACTTTTGGTCTTATATTCTTTACTCATATTTCAATTTGGTTATGTATTTTCTATTGTATTATCATATATCTTTTGGTCAAATATAAAATTAGTTTCAAATTTTTGGGATTGAAGATTTGGTCTCATATCTTCTTAAAAAAAATTCACCGTTAATCCCACATTAATGTGTGGAATCTTTTACAAAAACATGAGACTAATTCTCCAACCTGATCAAAAGATATGAAACTACATTTGTAACCTGGTCAAAGATATGACATTAAAAGTGCAAGAAAAAAATATATGAGATTAAATTGAGACCTGAGTAAAAGATATGGGATCAAAAGTGTAAAAAAAAGATAAGGAACCAAATAATTGAGACTTGAATAAAATATATAATTAAGACAAAAAATACACTATATATCACCTTAGGAGATTTAAAACTAAAACTTTAGTTAATTCTAGTTTTTAATATTTTCCATCATGCTCCTTTATCATCCAATAGACTAATGCGTTAGTTATGAAAAATTTCTAAATTTAGTATTCAAAATATAAAATTATAAAATTAATCATAAAAAATTATGATAACAATGTGAGTCAATTAAATTATTAAAAATATTAATTAAGATTTAATACTAAATTTTATTTTCTCGTATATATTTATAATTTTTTTTAGCGTTATATCAACACAGCTTAAAAAATACATATGATTTCTTTATTAAATTTTATTTAATATTTTTAACAACAAATTAAACAAAACTAAGCGCAGTTAGCCAATGAAGCTTGACTCACTTGGTCACCTTCCGCCCATGACAATTGCATGACTTGGGTTTGATTCATGGTGATGTCTCATTTGGTGGGTTATCTTTAAATACCTCTGTAAGTGCTATTTGAGCTTAGAGGCCTGCCCTGACCCTGGACTGGGGTGTCATCCCCTCACCTAAATTTTCCCATACCAAAAACAAAATAATAATAAGCGCAGTTATTTTTTTTAATAACTGAAGTTTATGATAATAGATTAATCATTTGATATTTAGAAAATAGCAAACCCCTGAAATATTAATTTTGGTTTCTTAAAAAAATTCTATTACAATAATTTTGGTTCCTTAAAAATATTAATTAAAGGTCAAAGTGTAAAGTTTGTCCCATATCTTTTTCTCAATTTCTAATTTGGTCCTATATCTTTGGGTCAGTTTCCAATTTGGATTCATATCTTTCTTTTTGTTGTAGATTTAATCTCATATCTTTTGGTTAATTGTAAAATTGATCTTATATTTTTGGGTCAGGTGCAAAAGTTGTCTTATATCTTTGCAAAATGATCAACTAATGGTTGATCTTTTTCCAAAGATATGGGATCAATTCTGCAACTTGACCAAAAGATATGGGACCAAAAAGATACGAGACTAAATTGAAACCTTTTGCAAAGATATGAAACCAAAAGTGCAACAAAAAAAGATACAGAACCAAATTGGAAACTCAACAAAAGATATAGGACCAAATTTTCACTTTGAACTTAATTAAATTTTGAATGTTAATTTACTTAATCAATTCAACAACTACTATTTTTTGATAATAATAGTGCCAAAAAATTGAAAGTATACATTTGAATTAAAAATCTTACCTACAATAATTCAATCACATTGAAATATATACTTTAGTCTTTGAAAGAACCAAACAATACATATATATATATATATATATATTAGTTCTTTTCATAAACTAAAAAGTATACTGTTTAAAGAGTATACTATTTATTAATTCTTTTAGGATTAAACAATATACTCTTAAGTCTATGAAAATGAATAAAAAAACTAATTAATAAGTACATTAGTTGATTCTTTTAAGATTATAAATTGTATATTTTAATCTTTCAATAACCGAGTTATCAATTCGATGATTTTTTAAGAATCGAATTATTAATTTACTTTACATATAACATAACATGAGATAAAATATTTAAGTGCTTTATATATAAAGAAAGACAAGTGTGCCTAAATTAAATTAAAACATAGACTAAACTTACATCCCACCCATTTAAGGTGAGGAGTAGTGACCCACCACCAAAATCCTCCAATTATAAATTCTTAAAGGTCAAAATCCCATGTTGATTCTTGAAGTATAAAGTAAATCTTGTTTTGATCTTTCAAATACTTTTCATTCTATTTTAGTTTTTCTTTTAATAAAAGTACTCTTGGTATCTCTAAAATATGCGCTCATTTTCAGTTGTATCGTCAAAATTTTTTTTGGTGGATTGTACTTCCAAAATACAGGGTCAGTTTCAGTTATACCTTCAATTTGAATCAATTATACCCCAATCTTTTTTTGTATCAATTATTGTACCCCAAATTGGGAGGTATTTGGGATAGAATTAACTCAAATATAAAACATTGAGGTTATAATTGACAAAAAAATTTTTTGGAGATATAACTAAAACTGACTCAATACTTTATAAGTACAATTAACCGAAATAAAACTTTAGGAGTACAACTGAAATGTACTAATAGTACTTTTATCGTTTTTATTTGTTCCATTGTTCGTCCTTATGAAGATTCTATCTAATTTATGGTGTTATCTTTGAATTAGACTATTGAATTAAATGATTTTTCTTTTATACATAAAATGACAAAAAGAGAAATATACATTACTACTGCAATTTCATTCTTCAGTAAATACTAAAATAAAAGGTCAAGTTGCTATTGTACGTTCTAATTGTGTGATATTTATATATCTCTCTACTTATTTATTATAACATATTTGAAAGAGAAATTATCTAAATCAATTATGTTTTTTTTTTTGAACCAGTCTAATTAAATCAATTATCTAACTCATATATAACAGCAAAAATTAGACAAAATCACCATCAATGAAAAAAAAGATATATATATACACTTTAAGGACCGACACAAAATTCATCCTACACAACTTATATCCCAATATAAAATTTTAACCATTAAAAATTTAAATTCAAGTTAAGAAACCAATGTATATAGTTCTCTATCTTTTCAGCAAGTATTTATATCCCAACACAACACACCCCATCTATATATCTCATCATCTCTCTCTCTCTCTCTCTCTCTCTCTCTCTCTCTCTCTTTATCTCTCTCTACTACGAGCAACAAATTAAACCCTCCTAAGTGAAAAGAAAAAACCCAAGAAAAACATCTACATACACATACACACCCATCTTGTCATCTCTCTCTCTCTCTCTCTCTCTCTCTATATATATATATCTCTATCTCTCTCTCTCTTTTTGTTTTTATAACCATGAGCAACAAACCCTCCTAAGTGAAAAAACCAAAAAACCAAGAACATCATCAATCTATCTATCTATTACACATATCTATATATCTATGGATTATTGTAGTAGTGATGGTGGAAGAAGTGGTAACAAGAGTAAGAATCACAATAACAACAACAACAATAATAATAATAATAGTGGGCCTTGTGGCGCGTGTAAGTTTCTTAGAAGGAAATGCGTGAAAGGATGCATATTCGCCCCTTACTTCGCCACCGAGGAATTAGGAGCCGTTGAGTTCGCTGCCGTTCACAAGGTTTTTGGCGCAAGCAATGCTTCTAAGCTTCTTTGTGCCATCCCCACGCGCCACCGTCTCCACGCGTCCATCACGCTCTGCTATGAGGCTCTCGCTAGAGCCTCTGATCCTGTTTATGGCTGTGTCGCTCACATCTCTGCTCTTCAACACCAGGTACACCAATTTAGTGTAAATTCATAATTTAGTCCTCCAAAAATTATCGAGTTAACAAATTATCAACTCCTCTAAAATATTCAAACAATATATATTTGGCCAAATGCATTTTTCCTTTGATAACTTTTGTTTTGGTTTTGTAATTTTGGTCTTATATTTTTTAATCAAGCTGTAAATTTGATCTTATGTTGAACTTTTGGTCGCATAACTTTAAATCAGGTTGTAGAATTGGTCTCATATCTTTTTATTAAATTGTTGATTATTAAGTTAACAATTTAATTTTTGAAAAATTAAAATGAAAGATAATAATACGTGGTTTAATCGTGGTTGAAATATTCAAACAATATATGTTTTAATCGTCTTTTTATGGATCTTTGCCCTTCAACACCAAGTAATCAATTTTAAAATAGGGTAAATTACACTATAGTACTATGTGATTTTATCTTTACAAATTTTACAAAAAATATATATTGACTCTAAAATTTTTTCAAAAAATTACAATAGGTCCCTGGATACATATTATCGTGGGCTAAAAAGAAAATATTAAAAAAAATTTGGAGTCAATGTGTAATTTTTGCAAAATTTGTTTTGATTAAAATTACAAAATAACCCAAAAAAGTATCAAAGTATTAATGAAAAATACCATAAAATACCAAAATGTAATTTACCCTTAAAATATACAATTAAATACATAAAAGATGAAAATAATATACTATTTAATTTATGAAAAGAATTAATAATATATACTATCTTGACCTCTTGAAAATTAAATTGTATATTTTAATTTCTTAAGGATTGAAATTTTAATTCGATAATCTTTTTAAAGACAGTATATTAATCTACTCTTGATTATATTATATATTTATGTATTCATCCACACCTATCCATCATAATCATGCATGAATCATGATCATATATAATCATAATCATAAACATAATGAGTGGCTATCTTCTCTCTACACTTTGATAATTCATTAATATAGTTGCTTCTCAGCTAGCAGATTCTCTGAAAATTTTCCTTCTTTGAATTTATTTGTGTGTGGTTGATTTACACGTTTTCTTTAGTATTCACCCGCTCTTAATGTGTAAAATAGATTTATACATTAATCTTCAATTGAGATATATATTATACAAAATAAAAATACAGACACTATTAATATATATATATAATTGATAACTAAAATAAATCAGCGATTAACAGCTATTTAAATAGCTATAAAAAAACTCAAATTTACAAGATTAACTAATTAACTAATTAGTATTTATTTTTAATAGGAGTAAACTAATAATTTGGTTCCTAAAAGATCATCGAACTGATAGTTCAGTCCTTTGAAGATTGAAATATACAATTTAATCTATGAAAGATCAAAACTGTATTATTTAGTCCATAGAAAGTATACCGATTAGATCTTTCAGAGACTAAACGTGTATTTTAAATTTTTTAAGGACTGAATTGTCAGCTAGGCGATATTTCAGGGACCATATCTTTAGTTCACTCATTTTAATAGTCTTTTTTCCGTAATCTTTAAGATACGTTTATATATATATACTCAAAGTAACAGTGTCTCCTGTCAAGTGTCAAACACACTATATATATATAGTCGTAGGTGAAGACTCGAGAGAGCAAATAGACTTATAGACATGTAGATTAGATAATAGACACACTTACTGTTCTCTTCTTTTTCACAAGTCACCTTTTGGTTAGATTTTCTATGCAACCCATAACTATATATATAATCAAACTCTTATAACTTTAATTAGATTTTTCTTGTTTAATTTCCAGCAAACTTTTCGTTAATATATATATACTATAATTTGATCACCTTATATTTCTTATTAATTTTATCATTAGTTACCACTATATATATATAAAAAAAAAAACAAAACTTACTCATTCATTATTTTCTTTGCTACTATATATTAACCACTTCAACTATATTTTGTCATCTGATCATAGTTGATTAATCAGAATCGATCGTCACTTAGGATAATGTGCAGCAACATGCATGTGCTATAGTTAATAATTGATTAATCAAGCAAAAATTATATAATAAATAACATTATATATATAATGTGTCAGTTTTTGAATGACGAAAAAACAGAATCCAAATCATTTTAGTAACACAATCTTTTTTTTATATATATAGTAAATATAGTAAATAGAACTTAACTAGAGTCTAGTTGTCTAGTTGATTAGGCTTTAATTTTGTCAAAAAAAAAAAAATTAATTAAGGGTTTCAATGAATGGGGACTTTGTTGCTTGCCGGAGCTTCCAAGTAGAGTAGTATTAATTAATTAGATGCTCCAGATCCAGAAATATTCAAAATATTCCTAATTTTTTACTTTTAATGTCTAACCGTACATGCATATTTATTATTTTACATGTAAACCACACTAGTTTATGTATGCACATTGTTAGTCAAAATATTATTAAAGAGGGGGTGAATTAGTACTTTAAGGAAATTGGAATTTTTAAGTTAATTTTCTTAAGAGGGAGATAGCTTTTAATTTATACCAACTGACAAAACTTAGTAGAATGAGGCAAAATAGAAAAGTAGAAACACTATAGTATTAGTTCAAATTAAAGCTTCTTCTTACTCGTGAAATCCGAGCAAAAGAGAATAATTCTGTAAATTGCTTTCTTATGATGAGCATGTAAAAATGTTAGCACAACAAATGAAGAATAGGTAATATCAACAATCAACTATGAAGCATATTAAATTGAGATATGAACGAAATCATTATTGTCCAAATATACAATCTCATACATATATTGTTGGAGTTGCTACCTGAAAACAAGAGAAACACTAAAACAAGATAAAATTGTTAGTAAAACAAAATGCGTGGTCCTGGGCTGAGGCACGGATATCTCGCTTTCTTTAAGGTAATTTCACGCCTCCCACGGGTTGATTTAGTCATATCACCCGGTGCATTGGGTACACTGACGTGTTACCTCCAGGATACAACAGCTCAGTACTCGCCTGTTTGAACTATCACCTCTGCACAAAGGTGATAGATAGGACTCTCACCCCCACACCTTTTCTCTATCCAAATATATAAAATATATATGTGTCTTGGAGTTTTTACAACTAGAATACCACCCACTCATATTACCTCACCGCTTATAATATCTCTCTCTCATATATACATTTTTCCACACCACCTTTCTAACATCACACACACATACATATATATCTTCCATCTATTATACACACGTTCCAAGTTCCCAACGTCTATATCCATATGCCTTCATTATTCTCTTAAATTGCCTTAAACAAGCCTTTTAATGAAATCCAACGGCTCCATACACATAAAACTCATGAGATTCCAACCTTCATTTATTATAATAAAATAATAATATTTCATTAATTTATAATAATATCCAACAATCCCCCACTTATTATTATAAAATACTATATAACGTTTTATATTTAACTTATTTTTATATACTTGGATAGAGATAGATTATTATCCGTAATATAGATAACTAGTATTGCCTTGAATCTATACTTAGCAAAAAATACATATCTTGATCCAGAGCCAATAGTGGTATTCGCCTTGAACTATGACTGCTTAGGGGAGACAAGATATATATATTGCACATAATAATCCAGGTGCAATTTATGAGCCATAGCCCGCACGTTACGCGGCCATGTGCGTATCCTGTTCATGAATGTGTTCAGAGAATACGCCCTGAATATTCTCCTAGGAGCGGCCCCACTCCCACATTCCATAGGTGAATTCTGTCAAGAGTGCTCCTGCAATTGTGACACTCCACTCTTATAGAGCTACAGATTTCATTAAGAGTTTCTAAAACTCAACCTCATATATTCATTGCAGGAAAATGCACATACACCATATGGATGAATATAAAATTTGTGCATTTATCAACCAGCCACTCTATGATTCGTTTTTCCCTTTGAACCAAGTTCTTAGGATCTCTAATCACAAGGTAGGGTTTCCTCATAGGTTGCTTATAATCCTATGGGCTTAAAACCATTCATCCCCCTCGATGTATTCCAAACTCATTTTAAGTCAAGTTTCTGTAAGCAGGCCTGCAATATTTTTCACTTGACTTTACAAATCTCATACAAATGTGGTACCACTACAGAGAAAATATAACACAATATTATATTTCATTTTTATGAGTTTGGATTTAACACAATAATATTAGTACTTTTTCCAAAGTACTACCACAACATATTAAGTGAGATATATTTTTCCAGAAAGGACTTAATTTTATATGTCTCTTACTAGCCTCATTGCTAGTTGATGCTAAAGCTTCAAGCTTAACTTCTCCAATCCATGCCAACTAATGACATTTTTCTTCACCATAATTTTAATATTAAAATTTTCACAAAAAAAATTTAATATTTCATATAAAAAAACAGAGCTTGTACCAAAAACTTAAAAATTAATAAATCACCCGCATATAATATTTAAACTCTTAAAAGCCAATTCTCAATTAGCTCATGACACAAAAAGTTTACCAAAATATTACTGAATTTAAATTCATTTCATAACACACATATAAATCAATTTTTTTTCCAGTACTTGATTCAAGCTCCCTTGACCCCCACTATTTCTTCGATTTGTAAATAATTCTATCCTCACAAAATAAATTAATAAATCATCTATATAACTATAGCCTATCATCACAATCCATATATTGATTCAAAATTATATATAAAAAACATAAGCAATAAACAACGTAATTATTTAGTTTCTCACAACTTATGAGACCCCCAAATAAAGCAAAATTATCATTTCCTCAACGACATAACTCATAGGATGACAAAATAGTCCTATTTCCTATTACCTCAACAACACCCAACCAATTGTCATGTATATGTCCGCAATTCCATTTCCTCCAAAAGACCATAAAAGATAAACATATCCTTTCCCCAATTCATCAAAAAATACATATCATAAAATTACCATCACAAACAAACATACACATTAATCACTATATTTCCTTGCACATATTGAATTATTTTTTTTTAAAAAAAAAAATACCCAATTCCACCACTTAGAGTCTTGATTCATCAATCATAATATCACACAATCAATTTGATAAAACTCCAATATCTTATTTCAAGATTGAATCACACATCACACAATATTAACAAACTTCGTTTGTTCTTTAGACAAGTCCATGAACCAATAACATACTTGTCTAGAAAACTCACATTCACCCACCACCATATTTTAAACATTATAGTCACAAAGGACTTCTCAACACTATAAATATATTGGATGAGATTTTGCATATATAGCATCACAATAAATTTTTAATATTTCATAAATCAACTTTATGTAAATAAACCAAGAGTACGTGTACCTCTTGTAGAACCCCAGTTATATTGTTGGTCACGAAGACAACAACATCATTCTTATTTTTAGTAGCATCTTCCATAGAGACGGAATTTACCTTAAAATTGTTGGAGTTGCTACCTGAAAACAAGAGAAACACTAAAACAAGATAAAATTGTTAATAAAACAAAATGCGTGGTCCTGGGCTGAGGCACGGATATCTCGCTTTCTTTAAGGTAATTTCACGCCTCCCACGGGTTGATTTAGTCATATCACCCGGTGCATTGGGTACACTGACGTGTTACCTCCAGGATACAACAGCCCAGTACTCGCCTGTTTGAACTATCACCTCTGCACAAAGGTGATAGATAGGACTCTCACCCCCACACCTTTTCTCTATCCAAATATATAAAATATATATATGTGTCTTAGAGTTTTTACAACTAGAATACCACCCACTCATATTACCTCACCGCTTATACTCTCTCATATATACATTTTTTCACACCACCTTTCCAACATCACACACACATACATATATATCTTCCATCTATTATACACACGTTCCAAGTTCCCAACGTCTATATCCATATTCTTCATTATTCTCTTAAATTGCCTTAAACAAGCCTTTTAATGAAATCCAACGGCTCCATACACATAAAACTCATGAGATTCCAACCTTCATTTATTATAATAAAATAATAATATTTCATTAATTTATAATAATATCCAACAATCCCCCACTTATTATTATAAAATACTATATANTCAAATCATTATTTATATTATATTATATATATCTTATATTATATGGCTTCACCCCTTCCTGGTCGTCCATGTTTAAAATTATAGTCTATGAAATTAAAAATAAGAGAAAATTTACTATTTGGTCTCTCTTTTTTTACTAAGTTAACAATTTAGTCCCTTATTTATTCTACATACATATTTGCGTGCCCGTTAGGGCACGCAAAGCTCCTAGTATATATATATATATATATGCATGTCTATCATCAAAGTATATTTTTAGTTTTATAAATTTTTCTTAGATTTCAATTTAGTTTTATAACATTTTTTATTGCACTTTTGATATCGTATTTTTTGCTTAGGTTGTAAATTTGCTCCCGTATATTTCAGGTCTCATATCTTTTAGTCAAATTATAGAGTTAGTTTCATATCTTTGCAAAAGAATTCCATCGTCAGTCTCATCTAATCAAAGATGTGAGAATGATTTTGCACCTAATCGAAATATATGAGACAAATTCTGCAACTTGACCAAAAGATATGAGACCAATTCTATAACTTGACCCAAAAATATAGAACCAAATGTGCAACACAGAATCGAATATGCAACTTGAACAAAAGATATAGAATTAAAAGTGTAACAGAAAAAGTTATTTGGCCAAATTGACATTTGAGCAAAAGTTAAATGCACTTTTGCATTTATATTTTATTCTTTGTGATTTTTTTTTTGGTGATTTATTATTTGTGATTTAACTTCTAACTAGTACAATTTGTCCTTATTTTTTACTTACAAACCAAGGGTGTGTTTGGGATTCAATTATAATGTCATTACAAATTCATTATCTCCATTTTCAATACATAACTTGAGCTACAGTGCAAAAAAGCTGTTTGTTTACCAATTACAAACTCATTACAAAAATATTATTTCATTACAACATCATTTCATTACATTTTTATACCCAATTACTAACATACCCCTATTAAAATACCTATAATTACCCATACTTTAATAAAAATCTAAAAAAAATATATTACTCAGTTTTTAAATTATTATAATTGTTAATATTTGATTTTGAAACCAAAAACTAAAAATTTAGTATAAATTTAAAGACTAAAAATATTAATTTTTTATAAATTAAAGGATTAAAAAATATAAAATTAATTCAAATATAAAAATTAAATCGTGACTAAGAATTAAATAGTTAACAATTGAAATATTTCAAAAATCATATATTTTAATTATTCAAGGACTAATTAATTAACTCAATGTAAATGCAAGGATTAAATAGTAAATTTTCTTTTAATAATTCGACAATAATTATACTAGTAACATAAATATTAACTGTTAGCTAATATATGTAAATATATTATATATGGGATTTGGTATAGAGGTGCTTCATCTTTTTCCCCGCACATTTTCACAAATTAAAAAGATTCATATTAATACTAAATTGAAGAAGAAGAATTAGAAGAAGAAGAAGAAGGAGAAGAAAGGTACAAATTGGAAGGTTTATTTGTCTCACTAGATATTATTATTATTTTTAATATGAATCTTATTCATAGAAATAGTAAGTATGTTGTTTTGATTATTTAGGAATCAAACTTTGTATTTCAATATTTAAATAATGGCCAAAGTGCGAATTTGGTCCTGTAACTTTGCTCAAGTTCTCAAATCAGTCCTATAATTTATTTTGTCTCGAATTTGGTTCTGTAACTTTGCTCAAGTTCCCAAATCAGTCCTATATCTTTTTGTTGTCTCGAATTTGGTCCTGTATCTTTGCTCTAGATCCCAAATCAGTCCTATATCTTTTTTTTGTCTTAGTTTTGATCCCATATGTTTTGAAAACCTCCCACTGTTAGTCATCCGTCTATTTTAAATTACAGTTTAATCCTGAAAACCTCAAGACCCTTTCATTTTAGTCCCTGACTATCAAAACAAAAGTGAAAGAGCATCTTTGAAGATTCTCAAACCTTACATCTTGGTCTCTAATCCATGAATTCTTCATGAAATGGAATAGAAATGCAAAAAAAAGCACAAATTAAAAGCAAATGACAGAAGGACCAAAACTGAAAACGCAGAAAATTTAAACCCACTGGAAAACATAAGGAAATCGTTGAGAAACTCAAAAACTCATCCAAAATCCCCAATTCTTACTGAAATCTCACTCAAGTAATCGCCCTCAAATGCTTTAAGAATTTTCGAAAATCCAAACTTTTGAAGAAGGAGGTGATAGAAGATTCTCTTACATTTGGTGATTCTGAGAGAGAAGTTTTGAAATCCCTTACATTTCTTCTATCACCTCCCTTCTCAAAAGTTTGGATTTTTTAAAGCATTTGAGGACGATTATTTGAGTGAGATTTCAGTAAGAATTGATATTTTTGGATAAGTTCTTGAGTTTGTCGGCGATTTTTGTACGTTTTCCGACGAGTTTGGGGCATTTTTCGGTGGGTTTTAAATTTTCTACATTTTTAGTTTTGGTCCCTCTGTCATTTGCTTTAATTTGTGTTGTTTTCGCATTTATATTTCCTTTCATGAAAAATTCATGGATTAGAGACCAAGATATAAGGTTTAAAAATCTTCAGGGATGCTCTTTCACTTTCATTTTGATAGTCAGTGACTAAAGTGAAAGGGACTTGAAGTTTTCAGGACTAAACTGTAATTTAAAATAGACGGAAGACTAACGGTGAGAGGTTTTCAAAACATATGGGACCAAAACTGAGACAAAAAAAAGATATAGGACTGATATAGGACCTAGAGTAAAGATACAGGACCAAATTCGAGACAAAAAAAGTTATAAGACTGATTTGGGAACTTGAGCAAAGTTACAGGACAAAATTCGAGACAAAAAAAATTATAGGACTGATTTGGGAACTTGAGCAAAGTTATAGTACCAAATTCTCATTTTCACCTTAAATAATCAAGTTGTGAATTTAATTATCTTTCAGGAGCCGAATTGTTAGTTTATTGAGAGTACATACTATTTGGTCTCGGAGTTTACACCGAGTCAACTAATCACACAATGAATAATCAAAATATACTACTCAATCCTTGAATTATTACAATTGTCAACGATTTGGTCCCCTAGTCAAATTCAAGAACCAAACAGTACAAATTCATAGAACAATTAGTATAAAACTATAAATTTAGTACAAGTTCAGATATAAAAAAGTATAAAATTAATTCAAATTTAGGGACAAAATAGTATTGATTTAGTACAAATTCAGGGACCAAAAAGTATAAAATAAGTTCAAATTCAGGGACCAAATAGTATTAATTTAGTACAAATTCAGGACCGAAAAGTATAAAATTAAGTCAAATTCAGGGCTCAAATCATCACTAGGAATTAAATAGTTGATAATTGAAATATTTCAGGGATCAAAACGTATGTTTCGATTATTCAGAAATTGATTAGTTGAATCGATATAAATTTAGGTACCAAATAGTAAATTTTCTCGAGTTTATTTGTATGTTTACGTACTCTTATATATATGTGTGTGTGTAATATTTGTGTATTGCACAGGTGGTGAAGTTGCAAACAGAGTTGGCATATGTTCAAGCTCGTCTTTCCACACTACAACGCATTATTCCAATGGCTGCATCACTTCCATTAATTCCAAATCCTCAAACTGATCATAATCTTCAACCTTCATCATTATTTCCTTCATCATTAGACCTCACAGCAGCTGGCACATTTCTCAACTTAGATGATCAGCAACTTCAGCTGAGTGGTGGCGGCGACACCGAGGACTTGGCCGGAGGACCAAGATTCCGACCATTTGGTTAATTCTCATATATATATATATATATCATCTCTTTTGTGAATGTACCAAGCTAGCAACTTTGACAACTTTTGGTTGTAATGTGTGATTTTGTGATAATGTGTAATGAGGTTGTGTTTTTAATTAATGGTTAAAGTAAACTTTTTGTTCCATATTTTTTACCCGTCACGATTTGGTTTTATATCTATTTTTGTTGTACTTTTGACCTCATATCTTTTGGCCGAGTTGTAAATTTGGTCTTGTATCTTTGGTCAGGTTGCAGAATTGGTCTCATATTTTTGCAAAAAAATTATATTGTGAGACTAATTATGGTGGAACTAGTTGCAAAGATATAAAACCAAATTTGCAACAAAAAAGATATGAGACCAATTTTGCATTAGACCAAAAGATAGGTATTAAAAGTACAATAATAAAATATATGAGATGAAATTTAAATCTGAACAAAATATATGAGGCCAAAAGTTTTGGCCTTAATTAATTAACATATATATATGGCTAATATATGGTGACTTTGTATCCGGGAGACAACAAGTTACAAGAATTAAATGTATTTTGAATGTTCTGGTTTCTAATCTGAAGCTTCTTCTTGGTTCTCACAAAATTAGAGCAAAAGAGTATAATTCTAAAAATTCCTTTCTTATATATGGGCAAGTAAAAATTTTAATAAGCACAAATGAAGAATAATAACAATATCAACTATGAAGCATATTAAAAAGATGGTTAAAGGATCATTTTGGTCCTAAATATTAGCAAAATGTTTTTGATGAACTACATTCTGGTCGGGGGTCATTACCTGGTTCAGATGAGGTAACTCTTGAGAAAATGGTTACCTGCAAGATAATAAAGAACAGGGGGCTACCCTGTAATTCACCTCTGAAGCTTAAGTCAGATATTGGTATGAGTGAGTTGATAGTGAGTAAGTGAGAATGATTGCGTACCTTTCTTGTGTGAAGGGTGGTTTGCTTTATACTAAGACAGAGGGAGCCTTTCAGGGAGCGGGGGCGTCTTGCCCGGGAGAGATTTCTGCTTGCCCATAAAGGCTCTTTACTTTGGTGCTTTTATGGTATGGTAACGGCTTCCTGATCTCTTGCTCCTTTGTCTTTGCTTCGTTATGATTTGGACTTCGGCTTCTTGATGGCCTTTGATGACCAAAGGAGCCATTATGGGAGGGAGGTCTTCTTTAATTCATTGATTTCTGCTTGCCCATCAAAGCTCTTTACTTTGGTGCTTTTATGGTGTGGTAACGGCTTCCTGATTTCTTGCTCCTTTGTCTTTACTACGTTCTGATTTGGACTTCGGCGCCTTGGTGGTCTTAGATGGTCAAAGGAGCCATTCTGGTGCCTTGGTGACCTTTGATGGCTAAAGGAGTCATTTCGGCGCCTTGGTGGCCTTAGATGGCCAAAGGAGCCATTCTGGGAGGGAGGTCTTCTTTGATTTCCGCTAGGGCTTCATACTTTGGGGTTAGTTATTGGGTCTAATATTACTTGGTTATTGGGCATATTATCACTAGTCCCTTCAAAGGAAGTAGTTTTGTCCCCACCAGTGGAGTCCCCTTCCAGAGTCTTCCTTTTTTTCTTTTGTTGTGCATTCTTCGTTGTTTTCATGCCTTGCTTTTATGTGTCCTGTTCTCGAGGCTCCTTACTTCCTTTTGATTTATCCATATCTTTCTCTGTTGTCATTTATGTGGCGTCTTTGTCTCGGCGCCTTCGTCATTCTAGAAGCCTCTTAAACTGTCTCTTCGTCGATGGGCTTCTTCCGGATGCAGGGCGCCCAAAGTCTTTCTCGATGGGAAATTGGCTTCTTCCATATGCAGGGTACCCAAGGTCTTCCTTGATGGGAGATGGGCTTCTTCCAAATGCAAGGCACCTAAGGTCTTCCTTGATGGGAAATGGGCTTCTTCTAGATGCAGGACGCCAAGGTCTTCCTTGATAGGAGATGGGCTTCCGCCGAATATCTGAGAGGTAGTCTCTCAGATATTCCCCCTTCATTTGACGCACGTCAGATAACATGGCCATGGGCTGCTTATAGACTTTGCTTGTTGCAAAGTGCTTCATGTATATTTCCTCCAAATCTCTGAAGTAATGAATCGATCCAAAGGGTAGCTTCGAGAACCAATCCAGAGCTGGTCCTTCTAAAGTGACTAGGAAGAGCATGCATCTTTGCAAATCTCCCATGTTTGAGATTTGAATTGCAGCCTTAAAGGTGAGCATGTGCTCCCTTGGGTCCTTTTCTCCAGTGTACGGTGTGAGTTTCATTGGCATTTTGAAATTTTGGTCTAACTCTGCCGCTAGTACATTCGCTGCTAAAATTCCTTCTGCTAGTTGAGGGGGTGTGATCATTTGGTTGATCAAGCGAAAATTTGTTGGCTGCATAGGGTAGACTCCATATCCCTAGTAGTTGTAATGAGGGATCTGTAATATCCCAAGATATTATATAAAATATTAGATTTAGTACCTTGATTGAAATAGAATTATATAGTAAACATAGAAGTCATTTGGAGCTTGTGGTTAAATTTTTGGAGCAAACGGAGTTAAAAATTTTCATCGGACTCTTATCTTGGCACTGTAATAGAATACTTTCGAGTAAGAAAAAGTAATAGATAGAGATAGAATTTTCAAAAATAAATTATGTATTTGAAACCTACTCTTTGCAACAAATCCAACAATAAAAATTTTGTTGAAAAGTTCGAGTTTTAGAATTTTATGTTTTCAGGGACTATTTTGTAATAATTTTATTTTTCTGGGGTAAAACAATAATTTTAACCTCTGAACCCTTATGCTAGAATTTTTTTCGACCCCCAACGTTTTAATATTACAAAGCAACCCCACTAAATCCATATAAGCCACGCACGATTCCATCTTCCTCCTTTTTTCATCATCATCTTGTTTCACTCTTCCCCAGCTCCTCATGCCCAACGTCGCCTAGCCGCTGCCGCAGACCAGCTCACCGGCTAACCACCGGCCAGTCTGCAATGCTGGTGGCCTCCCACGGTGGTGGTGCTGCCACCATCCTCCTCCTTTCTTCTCTTAGGTACTATGCATTCTATCTCAAGTTTGAAGGTGGTAATTTGTTTAGTGGATTTTAGGTTATAGTGCATACCTTCAGGTGAGTATCCTCTCTATTCTAGCAAATTGTTTATCATTCTTATGTGATATGTTTGAGCATATTATTTTCTTTGCGAGGTTAATGAATGAATGAGTGCATACATACATATATATATATATATATTGAATGGTTCATTCGGGATTAAGTTTGCGTATGAGATAAATTTTTATTGGTTTCATGAATGGATGAGGTTTTGATACTTATTGAGAAATGTTTTCTTTTTTATGAATGGATGAATAGTTGGTTCTTTTGTTATTGGTACGGTCCTAGGCCTCTTACAGCTTTACGGGATGTGCTAGTGGGTATGGTCTTAGGCTGACACGGCTTTACGAAATGTGTCATGTGTTGTGGGTACGATTCTAGGCCGATGTAGCTATACGAGACATGCCACATGTTGTGAGTACGATCCTAGGCTAATTACGGCTTTACGGGATGTGCCATGTGTAGCGGGTATGGTCTTAGGCTAACACGGCTTCATGGAATGTGCCATGTGTTGTGGGTACGATTCTAGGCCGATGCAGCTTTACGAGACATGCCACGTGTTGTGAGTACGATCCTAGGCTGATTATGGCTTTATAGGATGTGCCACATGTTATAGGTATGATCTTATGTTGATTATGGCTTTACGAAATGTGCTAACGTTACAGTACGAGGCCAAAAGCAACTTACGAGACGTACCACGGGTATTTGGGGCGCCATCCACATGTTTTATGATCAAATGTATTTCTGATTTGTGCAAGATTTTTGACTAATTAAAAAGATTAAAATTCTAGAAATTTCTACGGAATATGAAGGCATGTGATCTACGTTATTAATCGAGTTTTGAGTTATAATATGGAAATTGATCATGTTATGATAGTTGACTATGAAGAGAATGCTTACGAGGTATGTTTGTTTCATTTATTGGTACTTCAGATATGAATGTATTATATGTATGCATTATTATCATTATCATTATCATAATTATTACTAAAATCATTATTAATGGTTTAACTAAACTAGTGAGAATGACTTGCCCACCACTATTAGAATAGGTGATTACTCATTGAGTCTCGTGACTCATCCCTTTTTATATTGACTATTTTCAGTTTTAGGTTCGCATGATACATATTCTAGTGTTGCTTGGATCGGGTGGTCCTCTTATAGTCCCACATATTTTCTATTGTGGGTACCTTGGCAATTCATAAGATGTTGATTCAATTGAAATTTATATTAGCCTTTAGGTGTGCTCCGTTAGATCTACAGTCAGGGAATTAACTATGTTCCGTTTGAGTTGAATTGTGATGGAGGCAAAGTGCTCTTTTGTATCTATTCTAATTTCAAACGAGAGCGGAGCTCTCTATTGAACTGTTGTTGCTGAATTGATTCTTGTACGAGTTATGGACCCCTCTCTACTTATAGGGAAAAAAAAAACTTTTTTTGAAATTCTATTAAAGTAAATTGAATTATAAGTCATCACTAAATGATATGTAAAATTGGATTTGGTTATGTAATGCGATGGTGTCAGGCTTACGGGCCACAGGGATCTTCCTTATGGTTCATGTCAATCACGGATTCCGTTAGAGGGTCGTGACAAAGTTGGTATCAGAGCAATGGTTTGATCACTGTGTCTAACGGAGCTAAGTTCCTCAGATGTTATTGATCAACCCAAATATTGATATGATATTTGGTCTTCTTTTTACGTGTTTATAATGCTAATATGTTATAATTAGACCAATTAATGTATTAAGGGCGGCACTAAGGTATGGCATAATAAAATGGATAAAAATAGGTTATTTAGTGTTTATTTATTGTATTTTATAAATAAGTGCTATTTAATGGGTTTGTTAGTGTTTCAGACATCCAAACAGGGTCTAACCAAAGGGAAACGTCTAGAATTAGCGAGAGGATCACAAAAAGCTTTGCACCATCGTGTTGGGCTGCCGGCCCAAATCAGAACTTCCAGCGGCGCGAGACTCTGAGAGGAGTATGACGTTAGCAAATATCTTCAGAGCGGATTTTGCGCTGCGCCGTCAATTTGAGCCAGCGGCTCAAATTGGAAATCTCGCGGCTCAGGATATTCCGAAGTTTAAACATATAATTTGGACGGCTAGGATTCAAGATACAGAGATAATAATCGAAAACTCGCGTATTTTGCGTTGCGCCCCCGTGTTGGGCCGCCGGCACAGCTGACGGCCCAAGTCCAAAATTGCTCCTTGACTTGCGGATCAAGCATATTACTCAGGGCTATAAATAGAGCTCGACGTTTCATTCTCAAATCGCCAATTCCGAGAGCTCAAAGAGTAGAGAGCACCGTAGAAAATAGAGAAATATTCTTCATCTCAAAGTTCTTGTGGGATCATGGCAATTCAATCTGATATTGTTCATCTTTCCACCATGAGCAGCTAAATACCTACGCCTGGAGGAGCATTGGAGCAAAGCATGAACTAGGGTCTACATTTAAGGGAGTTTTCTCACACTTGAATTAGGGTTTTACTTTCTTGTTCTTGATTTCTTGTTGAACCTAAGAACTAGTTATAATTCTTGTTTATTGATTAAGAGCTTGGTGTCTTGACAATAATTTTTGTTATTAAGTTTTATGATTCTTGATCATTCTTTTATCATCAATTGAATGAAGGTTTTCAATTCTAGTTATGGATTATCTTGTTTAATGTCTTTTCATGATTAAGTTGTTAGTCTAGGTCATTAAGTAATTAATGACTACCTTAGGATGATTTTTGTGAGATGCTCTACTTATCGTTAGTAGTGATGATTGCTAAATCCAATCGCTCTGTTGGATATCTTCTTAATTTGGTAAATTCGTTTATTATTTATTGTTTTCTTTCAATCTAGTCCTTTAGTTAAAAATCACTAAATATTTATTGCTTAATTAATTTGTGTCTTAGGTATTAGATCAATAATCCAAACAATTTCTTTTACCTTTCCCGTTTAGTAAGAATTAAAGTGCTATTCGCTTTTAAACTATATAAGTAAGTTCCTCGAGAGATTGACTCGGATTGCACCACTATAGTGCATTAATTCCGGTATTTTGACCACCTTACGACGGGGTCCGGTCAAATTGGCGTCGTTGCCGGGGAACTATCCTTTAAGTTTAACGATTAATAGTGCCAAATCCTTACGAATTTGATTTACTTTGTTTTTGCGTGTCTTAGGGAGTCTAGTTTTCATTTTATTTAATTTGTTTCGTAGTTTATTTATTATTTAGTAAGTCGTTAGTTTGTTTAAATTTTTCAATATTAAAGCTTCTAGGGTTGAATTAGTGTTGCATGCCTAGGAAAGATAAGGCACCTTTAAATCCTTTGAATCCTGAAATTGAAAGAACCTGTAGGAAGCTAAGAAAAGAGAAAAAAAATAAGAAATTTAGGTGAAGATAATTATAGACCAATAGAGGTTAATTCTGAACCGGAACTAGAATTAAATATGGGTGAGAATAACCGTGGTATGGATTTGGAGCAACGTCAGGTTAATAATGCAGACAATAACATAGCTCCACAACCTAACCCTCAACAACTTGCGCTTAGGTCAATTAGGGGTGTTAATCAAGAGGAGTTTGATGCTGCACTGGATAACCTGCAAAATGCTGACCGTGATTTTGACTTTGAATTTGACATCAAGGGTCCTATATTGAATAACCTTCCTAAATTTCATGGTCTAACTGGTGAGAATCCTTACTCACATTTGACTAATTTGCGCATGCATTGTAGGACCATGAAGCCTAGAGCTATTTCAGTAGAGAATTGTATGTGGAAGATCTTTCATCTCACATTGGAAGGAAAGGCTCGAACATGGTACAACAATCTTCCTAGATTCTTCGCCGATGCTTACTCTTCATGGAGACATCTTCGTCGGGTTTTCCTTAGTCATTACTTCCCTCAAACTAGAACTGCAGCAGCCAAGAAGGAAATAGCTGCTGCCACACAAGATGCTACAGAAACTTTCTTCGACTTCTGGAATAGATTTATGGATATGCTTGATGCCTATCCAAACCATCAGTACTCCACAAAAAGTCTGGTGGAATTCTTTGTCAACGGTCTGGATATTGAAGAGACAAGAATGTTGAATGCAGCCGCTAATGGGGGAATCTATGACAAACCAGATGCAGAGGCGTGGGATTTTTTCAGGAAAATTGCACTCGATCGTCAACATGTGTGAGGGATATCAGGTCAATCAAAGCAGTTAGAGTCTCTACAGCTGATCTAGATCCTTTACTGGAGAAGATAGCAAATAGTTTGGATCACTTCAACGAGATTTCTTCAACTCAGCAAACTCAGCAGATTCAGTCTCAATTCCCACAGGCTCAGTATGCTCCTCCAGTACAATATGCTCAACCATCTCCTTCGAGCCTAGCCATGGTTGCCGCTTCCTGTCAAAACTGCAATTCATCGATGCTTACTCTTCAAAACTGTCCCTTCACTAATTGTGAAGAAGTTTCAGCTATGTATCAACAAAGACAAGGATAGTTTCAAAGAAGAGATCAACTTGCTCCGGCATATAATCAAAGGGTGGCAGAATCATCCTGGATTTAGATGGGGAGGTGGTAATCAAGGAGGAGCTTCCTCTTCTGAAAATTATCAACAAAGGCCTACCTCCAGTGCCATCGTTCCAACTGAGCAGAAGTCTGGTCCCTCGGGTAACATTGATACCCAATTGCTACTCAAGGCCATCCAAGAGAGTAAAATGGCTACCTCCTCAAAAATTAAGGAAATGAAAGGGGAGATGGGGAACATGAGAGGAGACATGGGAAATATGACTAATAACATCAACGCTCTTTTCCAGGAATTAGAAATGATAAAAACCAAGCACGAGAATTTGAGCGGATATGTCACTCAAGTTTCCAACTCCATCAATAACCATCAAGCCCAATCTAGTGGAGGCATGCCTTCCAACACTGTCATCAACCCCAAGGCATTAAACGCTATAAACCTGAGGAGTGGGAGAGAACTTCCTGACCCACACCCTAATCGGGTTGAGCAAGAGACTCAAGTAGTCGATGAACCTGAAGATGAGTCCGTGGAAGAGCACATTCCAAGCCAAGCTGAGGTTGAACCAACTCAATCATCCTCATCACTACCTCAACCTCCTCAAACTGAAGCTGCACCGCCCCAACCTTGCGAGGATAAAGGTAAAGACGTACGTGTTAAAGATCTTCCTTTCCCTTCTTCATATTTAAAAAGTAGAAAACAACATGATGAGGAGCAGGATAAGGAAATTCTAGATCTCTTCAGTAAATTAGAAGTAAATGTTCCTCTACTAGATTTGATTCACAAAGTGCCTAAATATGCTAAGTTGCTTAAAGATTTGTGCACTAATAAGAGGAAAGTTAAGTCTAATGAGCGAATTCAGGTTAGTTCAAATGTCTCTGCAATTTTTAAACCTCAACTACCAATTAAATGTCAAGACCCTGGATCATTCAGCATTCCATGCACAATAGGAAGAATAACTGTAAATGGTGCTTTGCTAGATTTAGGGGCTGCAATAAATGTTATGCCGAAAGCTGTCTACGAGTCCTTAGGAATGAATTCTGCAAGAGAAACTAGTACGGTACTACAGCTAGCTGATAAGACAATTAGACACCCAATTGGCATAGTTGAGGATGTTTTAGTAAAAGTAAAGGATCTTGTTTTTCCCGCTGATTTTTATGTGCTTGATATGAGCAATGGAGTGTCAAATGACACAACATTGATTTTGGGAAGACCGTTTATAAGGACTGCTAATACTCTAATTAGCATGAAAGACGGCATGATTAATGTGGAGGTGGGAGATCAAAAGATCTCTTTTAACATGTATGAGGCAATGAAATACCCGAATGAGGATTATTCTCTGCTAGATCTGAATTCTATTAATGCGTGTGGAGAAGATGATAATTTCTGGTCTTCGCCTGATATGTATTTGTGCGATTTTAAACTGACTAATGATGATCTCGTTTCCCCTTTTCTCTCTTTCTTTTCTCCACCTGATATTTGTGCTTGTGGAGGCAATGAGACTAATCTCAACTACTCGATAGTTGATCGTACTAGTCATGTACCTCCATCAAACTCAGCACAAATCGATTATGTTTATGATAATCAGACTGTTGCTACTGAAGCTAGCTCTAGCAAGAGCTCTAGTGTTTCATGTGCAGGTATTGCTGTTGCTGAGGATTCTACTCAAGATCACAACACTCAATCTTCCATTGGCATCAGTGAGGAACCATTGGAGAATTCGGAGACCTCTAATCCTGTAAACTCTGGAGACGAGCCAACAAGCTCAATTCCTAACTCTGACTCCTCCTCTGATAATTCTATGCAATTCAGTGTTTTGTCTCATTCTATCAAATTCTTACATGATGTTTGTATAGATAACCATGCAGAGGTGGATGACCATGTTCATGACAAGGAAGTCAAGGGAGTTTTGGATTGTAATAGTGTGGGCACTATTCCTAAAAGTGTGGGGGAGTGTAGCCTTTCCTCTTTAGAAGTTACACAACTCGTCCCTTCCATTAATAAACCGCCCACCCTTGAGCTTAAAAGTTTACCCTCCAACCTCAAGTATGCTTTCCTGGAAGAGAATGAGAAGTTACCAGTAATTATTTCTAGTAGCCTTTCTAGGGAAGAAGAGTCGAGATTAATTGAGGTATTGAAAGAACATAAGGGAGCTTTAGGTTGGTCTTTAGCAGATATACCTGGCATAAACCCTGCCATTTGCACTCACCGAATCCTTTTAGAGAATGATATTAAGCCAAAAAGACAACCACAGAGAAGGTTAAATCCCCTAATCTTAGATGTTGTTAAGAAGGAGGTTACTAAACTCCTTAGTGCGGGTATTATTTACCCCATCTTTGATAGTGAATGGGTGAGTCCTGTGCAAGTTGTTCCAAAGAAGAGTGGAATAATTGTTGTGAAAAATGAGAAAGATGAGCTGATTCCCACACGAGTGCAAAACTCGTGGCGCGTTTGCATTGACTATAGAAAACTTAATGAAGCAACGCGAAAAGATCATTTTCCTCTTCCTTTTATTGATCAAATGCTTGAAAGACTTGCAGGGAAATCGCACTATTGTTTCTTGGATGGTTTTTCAGGTTATTTTCAGGTCCCTATTGCTCCGGAAGATCAAGAGAAGACCACATTCTTGTGCCCGTTTGGAACTTTCGCATATAGGAGGATGCCCTTCGGCCTTTGCAACTCCCCGAGCACCTTCCAGAGATGCATGCAAGCCATTTTCAATGACTTCCTCGAAGATAGCATGGAAGTTTTCATGGATGACTTCACAGTATATGGTGACTCCTTTGAGGTTTGTTTGAATCATTTAAGAAAAGTTTTGAAATGGTGCATTGAAAGGAGCTTAATTTTAAACTTTGAAAAATGTCATTTTATGGTTGACCGTGGCATTGTTTTAGGTCACTTGATCTCCAAGAAAGGAATAGAAGTGGATAGAGCAAACAGAGAAGAACAACAATGGTTCAACATGGATTCCTGGCTTTGACGGTGGTGGCGACATATCAACCTCCCAAGAGAGACGCGGTTCCGGGCTTTGACGGTAGCGGCCAGATTCTAGATCTGGATACCGCCATCAAGGATGGGGTTCGTGATGGTGTTGACGGAGGCGTCGTAGGAGGCGGAGGCGGCGAGAAATTGGATCTGAGGAAGATGATTCAAGAGCTCGACTTGTCTGAGTTCCGTCGGTGTTTATCTGCCCAATCTCTCTTGAGAGAGAAAGAGAGAGAGAGAGAGAGTTCATTGAGAGTTCATCGAGAGTTCATAGAGAGATAGGGGGAGAGAACTGAAAGGTGAAATTTCATTTGTTACCACAAATTGTTTTTTTCGTCAAAGTTCTATCATACAGATAGGGAGTCAAACGCATAAAAATTAGTAGTTAGGGTCTTAAAATAGTATTTTAGCCAAAATTTTCGTCAAATTCTGAACGGAAATATACCTCAGGACCCTTTTTGTTAACGGAGCAAACCACAGGTACCCTGTTTGATACTTTTTAAACCACAGGGACCCTATCTGAAAATGGGTCAAACCATAGGGCCCTTTTGTGTAATTTACCCTAAAAAAAATTAGGGGGTTTAGGGATTAAAATAAAATTAGGAATTTATATTAAATTGGGAAGATGAAGATTAAGATTAAAAAAAAATTTAAGTTTTAGGGGTTTAAGGTTTTTGATCTTACCATATTTCATCATGTATTTTAGAGACATTTTAGGGCATTTTATATTCATTTGGGATTCATTTGCATGCCTTTATGTCCTTTTATGATGAAATATGATGCCTTGAAGTTTGATGATTATTTGGACTATTTTGTGATTAATTGAGTGGTTTTCTCGAGTTTAATCTTTATTACTTGATTGATCCTTTTTATCCTGAGAGTTCACTTAATTTCTCGATGTTCTTGATAGGTTTTAATGAAGTCCAAAGTGCTGAATTACTTCGAGGAAGACTCAAGGATGTTTGGAGACGAGTCAGGGACCAAACTGAAAGCGAACTAAAGTTGCTGGAAAAACCGCCGCCGGAACCGCCGCCACGTATAGCCGCGGCGAGTCCGCGGTGGGTTCGCGACAATTCTCAATTAAACAGGCCCAAGCCCGATTTGGATGATTCAGACCTAAATTTCTTTGGGGAAGCGCCGAAAATAGCATATGTAGAGGGTTTAGAGGTCAAAGAGAGGCTACACACTACTTGAGAGAGAGTTTTTTACACATTCCGTATCCCGGTTAGCAATTCGGTTTATCGTGT
>QANZ01030722.1:25154-48392 GCA_003254925.1 Chamaecrista fasciculata | reverse complement strand
GGCTTGGTGGAGCTCATTTCTTCACCATGAGTAGCTAGACATCTTCACCCGGAGGAGTAATGAAGTCAAGCTTGAGCTAGGAGCATTATTTGAGGGAGTTTTCTCATATTCTTCTTGAGTTTCATCTTAGTTTTCTTGATTCTTAGTTAGGATTCTGAACTTTGATGTAATTTTTAGTTGTGTTGCTGAACTTAAGAGTTTGATGTAATATTTCCATTCACACTTGTTGAAATTCTTAGGGTTGATGTTTATCATGAGAATGTTGACTTGTAGTGTGATAGCTTTGTGATTGGTACAATTACTTTGTTGTTTAACTCTTGGGTTTATGCTTCAAATCATCAATGCAATGAGGATTTCATTTCTAGTTATGATTTTGATCTTGGTTGAGGTGTGTTCATGATTAGTGTGTTAATCTAAGTCACTTGGTTAGTGACTACCCTAGGATGATTAGTATGAGGTGCTCCCAATTTATCTTTTGTTGGTAATGATGGCTTGATTGAGTTGCTCCAAAGGATACTTTCTCCATTTGATTTTCACATCTCTTATCTTTAAGTTTCATTTTAGTCCTTATAAACAAAAACCACAAAAAGATTTATTGCTTTGTTTTAATCTTGTTTTAGTTAATTAGATAAACTTTCAAAGACATTTACATTGCTTTGACCTAGTTAGCAAGAGTTTAGCATTATTTTCCTTTAAACCATTCAAGAAAGTTCCTCAAGAGAAACGACCCGGATTGCGCCACTTTAGTGCATAAATTTGGTTATTTGGCCGCCTGACGACGGGCGGGACCAATGACCATGCTGACGGAAACGAGAACAGAGTGGACGACGAAAATGAAGTGTGGTGGTGATGTTTTAGGGTAAGAGAAGGAGGATCATTAATGACTTGTAAGGACCTGTTTGTTAAATATGACAAAAATTCTGGACTATTCTGTAATTAGTTAGGGGTTGTGGTATAATTGACTTAAATGTGAAACGTTGGGGTATAATTAACAAAAAAAAACGTTGGGGTTATAAATGAAAATGACCCTATACGTTGGGGTATTAACAATATTTTTACCCAAAAAAAAAAAAAGAATAAAGGAGTGGCTACCATATATATCCATGGAGTTGAGTGTAGCATACCAGGAAACTGAAGAATAATATTCATACTATAAAGATATTGAGAACAATTTTAGCATATTCATAGAACTTGTAGTTACTATTGATTCCTAGATAGATATTTTGATTATTTTATTATTTTTCTTTTTAATTCAAAAGAAAAGGCGTCACACACTTTAACATGTAATGTATTAATAATGTGATTGATTATTGAACCAATCAATATTTTAAGTTGTTGGGTTGTTGATTATTCATTTGAGATGGCTAAGTTATTATTATTATTATTATTTATTTTTAAGAATTGCTACTTGCAAGTGCAATGTGTATAGAATATACTCTAACAAATGAAAGGCTCCATTTAATAAGAAAATGTAAATGAAAGGTTGGGAAAGACTTCTTTAATAGGATGATTAATAAAATGCCAAAATCTTATTTTGGTCCCAATTGTTTATCCATAATTTTGTTTTGATCCCTAATTTTTTTTTTGATTTGATTCTTATGATGTTTCTTAGAAGTTTTGTTTTGGTTGTTAACTATTAAATATAATTTTATTTCTCTCATTTCAAGTTCAAATATGAAAAATTAGAGCTATGAGTTAAATTTAATGAGTTTTTTTTGTTATTTAGTTGGGATTATTAATAAACGAGATCAAATTATATTTGAAAGTACAAAGTGAACCGGTCATATCCTGAAGTTAGTCAACCATGGAGGCAAGTAGCTACTGGTGATGGCTAAGTTGTTTATTATTATTGTTGTTGTTGTTATTTATATTTTAAGAATTGCAACTTGCAAGTGCATGTATAGAATATACTCTAACAAATGAAAGGCTCCATTAAATTAAAAAAATAAATGAAAAGATGGGAAAAACTTCTTTTATGGGATGATAAATAAAATGTCAAAATCTTGTTTTAGTCTCTAATGTTTATCCTAAATTTTATTTTGGTCCCTAATATTTTTTTGTTCTTTTTAGTCCTTAATATTTCTTGAAAGTTTTGTTTTGGATCTTAAGTATTGAATGTAGTCTTATCTCTCTCGTTGCAGATCCGAATGCGAATAAATTAGAGCTACGAATCACATTTGATGAATTTTTTCTTTACCCAGTTGAGACAATAAGTAAATGAGATCAAATTGGGCTTGGAATCGAGCCTAAAAGTGGACCACTAATTTTATGAAGTTATTCATATCTCTTTTGTTTAAAATTCGAATATGACAAAATCAGAGTTACGAGTTACTCTTGATGAGTTCTTTCTCTTTCTAGTTGAGACTATTGAAAAACGAGGTCAAATAGTACTCTAAAAGTTGATATAGATGTTTTGAACGAACTCACTTTTGGAGTATTATTTGACTTCGTTTGGCAATAGCCCCAACTAAATAGAGAAAGAACTCGTCCAAAATAATTTGTAGCTCCAATTTTATTGCATTCGGACTTGAAACAAGAGAGCCATATCCAAATTCATGAAACAGGCGACACATTTTTTTTTTCTGACTTCATACTCGATTTGATCTCATTTGTCATTGACTTCAACTTAGCAAAGAAAGAACTCATCAAATTTAAGACAAAGCTCTTATTTCATCACATTTGAGTTTAAAATGAGAGAGATATGACAACATTCAATAATTAGAGACCAATTATAAGACTTACTAATGACCAAAATGTAACTATTGGGAAAATTTAAGGACCAAACTAAACAAAAAAATATTAGCGTCCAAAACAAAATTTAGAATAAACATTAGGGAGCAAAATATGATTTTGGCCTAAATAAAATGATTTTATCCTAAACATATGATTTATTACTATTGAAATTTAAAAAAAAAAATTAAAATTTTTTATAAAAGATAATTTTGAATTATGTATTAAAATAATAATAATAAAGTTTACTTAAGACTACATAAATACTAAAAAACACAATTTGGAGAGTCCATTATTGGGAGGTTAGTGGTGAGATTACTGGATGTCGTTTCTGTGCAACAAGGATGGTAAAGCAACCAAGTCAATGCATGTTTAATTATTTTAGAGTAATTTATACTAATTTTTTTTAGATTTATTTAAAGCATATTTAGTATCTTTTTATTTTCAAAATAACGTGTGTTTCTTATATAAATTGTTTTCATCTTGTATAATAAAAATGATGTTAGAAACACATATATTATATTCAATGAATATAACAAACGAATTAAGGAAAAAAAAAATTTATAAGAATCACTGAGAATGGGACTTAGATCCCAAAGTTACAAAACAAACTCAAAAGTTGAAATGACATACAAGAAGGAGAAACTAAAATAAGAAAGAAGAACGAATAACACAATAGGAGTCCATAAGTGGTATAAACCCTCATGTTATTACAAGTTTAATTTGATGTTGAATGAAAATTGAGTTTCTAATTATGGGAAAATCCAATGGAATGAAAATTGAGTATCTAGTTTAGGGCAAACTCAGTGGGAACGCTATGCAAAACAAGACATTCCATGGAGAGGCCAGGTCCAAACCCAAAAAGAACACCCCACTTAAATCCGTCACCAGTGGTTGCTTTTCCTTCTTGTGCAGACCGCCTCCTCATTTCATCCAAAATGAAGAGCACACAAGCACTCGACATGTTCCCAAACTCATTTAGTACGTGCTTCGTAGCTTTTAGTTTGTCTTCCTTTAGTCCAAGTCTAACTTCTATCTCATTCAAGATAGCAGGTCCACCAGGATGTGCCACCCAAAACACTGAATTCCAATCATTGATTCCAATTGGCTTGAATGCTTCTTCAAGGGCTTTCCCTATGTTGTCTGCAATAAGGTCGGGCACGTTTTCCTTCAAGTGAAAAGTGAGCCCCACCTCACGCAAGTGTCCCTCAATTGCACCTTCTGAATTGGGAAGAATTGTCTCAGATGCAGACACAATGTGAAAAAGTGGTCGTTCAACAGAGGGTTCGGGATTACACCCAACGATCACTGAAGAAGCGCCATCACCAAATAGTGCTTGTCCAACCAATGAGTCCAAGTGAGTCTCACGAGGCCCACGAAATGTTACAACTGTGATCTCGGAACATACCACTAATACTCGGGCACCGACGTTGTTTTCAGCAAGATCTTTTGCGAGACGTAGTACAGTGCCACCGGCATGACAGCCTTGGTGGTAGAGCATGAAGCGTTTTGTGGAAGGGTTGAGGCCTAAAAGGTTGACGAGTTGGTAGTCAGCACCTGGCATGTCAACGCCAGATGTGGCACAGAAAATAAGATGAGTGATATCAGATTTTGGTCTCCCCCATTCTTTTATTGCCTTTGAGGCTGCCCTTTCACCAAGCTTCGGTACGGCATCCACCAAAATGTCTTGGCGTGCATTCAAAGATGATTCTTCATAAGCAGCTATATTTGGATTTTCTTTCAACATCTCTTCAGTGAGATGGATATACCTCTTCTTAATCATCGACTTGTCACCTGGTACAAAGATATACATGAACGTATATAAGTACAACTTGTTATAAGATCAATGTCAACTAGTTCTTTATAATATATATATATATATGTAAAATATGCTTACAAATGCGTTTCAGCTTGGCCTTGAGCTGGGGGTGGTGGCTGTTGGTGACGCGGAAATAGTAATCGGTGAAATCATCTTGATAGATGCAATTGGAAGGGTTGGCAGTGCCGATAGCCAGTATGGTGGCTGGGCCATGAGCCCTTTGTGCCTCACGGATCTGTTCCAATTCCAATTGATATGCCATCTTTTTTGTTGAGAAGCTTTTGTTTCCGAATTCTGTAACCTGAGTTGTTGCTATGTAATATTAGAATTGGAATTGCTTGGAATTGGAATGAGGCAACATTACTCTATTGCTAGCTATTTATAGTGTTGCGTTAGTTGTGAGCCGCCATCCCGTGCCTATTGGGTAGTTGAACTTGCTCAAATATACAAATGTTTAAATAATTTTGCTTTGGTCTTAGTCAAATATTGATGGTCGAATAAGTCCAATTTGGTCCATTTTTGTTCACTTTTATGATCAAATAGGCATGCATATATACTAGCCTCCTTCCTTGGTAGGTGGACTTCTGAATGAAATACGGATGGTCCACAATTCCACATGATGCAACCAATTGGATAACAGTAACGTTAGACTTTCTTGACATCCATTTTTCTTCCTTCTACCTTTGAAGACCAAAAAAATAATAGAGAAAATTTATTATTTGGTCCTTAAATTTACACGGAATCAACTAATTAATCCTTGAATAATTAAAATAGACGATTTAATTTCTGAAATATTTCAATTGTCAATTATTTGATCCTTATTGATGATTTCATTTCTGAATTCTTACACTTTTTAGTCCCTAAATTTATATTAAATTAATATTTTTTGTCATTAAATTTGTTCTGAATTTTTATTTTTTGGTCGTTCCTAAAAAATCAAATCATTAACCATTACAATAATTTAAAGATTGAATAATATATTTTGATTATTAGTTGGATGACTTGCATAGTTGCATTATGACCATTTAATAGCCATCTTAATTAATTTCTAGCTTCTTTATTTCCCGTGTACTTGGACTTTTTCATTGAATTCCTTTATTTTGAGACGCTACTTTAATTGATTAAAATTAAGGTCAAAGTATTCTTTTTACTCCTCAAATTTTATATCATTTTTATTTTTTATAATTTCTTTTAATAAATTAATGATATATTTCATCATATTTTTTTTCAATCTAATTTAAATTTGAATTTTTTTTATCAATGTCATATTATATATTATTAGTCACGTAGAATTTGTCATTAATATTTAATCAAAATAAAAACAAAAGATAAAATCAATCAAAATGAAAAATATTAACAAAAAAATAGACAACAAAATAATTAAAAACAAAATAAAAAATTTATATAAAATTTTAAAAATAATTCTTTTTCGTAAATTAATTACATATCTTTGTACATTTCATCAAGTCAGATTTTTATTTTGTACGTGGGGCTGGAATTAGTTTGAAGAAATGGATAAGGTTGACAAACATCAACCACGGTGGCTATATTGATGGTTAAACAATTGCAACTTTCAAGTGGATAGACTATACTCTAACATAAGAAAGGTTTGGTATGACTATTTATTTATATTATCATAAATAAATTCTTTTATCCAAATGTTAAATTTATTTCACACATAAGTTAAAATTCAAAAGTTTTTATTTTTATAATGAAGTAAACACTCAAAAGTGTAGCTCAGGTTGGTGATGGGTCCGGTATTAGGTAATATATAATTAAGTTCTTACTTCTTAGATAAATTTATGTTTCTTTACATAAAATTTAATTAAGTATCATTTTAAAAAATAAAAAAATTATATTTATGATAACATTAAATTTTAAGGGGGTGGGGTAAATAAAACTTAGGGTAAATTACACAGAAGGTCCCTGTGGTTTAGCTCATTTTCAGAAAGGGTCCCTGTGGTTTAAAAAGTGACAAAGAAGGGCCTTGTGATTTGCTCCGTTAACAAAAAGGGTCCTGATGTATATTTCCGTCCAAAATTTACCGAAAA
Source organism: Chamaecrista fasciculata (assembly GCA_003254925.1). Classification (NCBI taxonomy): domain Eukaryota; kingdom Viridiplantae; phylum Streptophyta; class Magnoliopsida; order Fabales; family Fabaceae; genus Chamaecrista; species Chamaecrista fasciculata. The sequence continues at coordinate 41,792 of QANZ01030722.1, read as the reverse complement.
TTTACCGGAAGACATCGATTTGTTTTCAAATCGCGCCGTTGAGGTTGGCACCGTCCCATGGTATTACAAAACAACTAAGAGATAAGAAAGTCAGGAGGAAATGATTTTATTCATATCAGAATAGTACAAGTTTAGGGATATTTATACAGAAGTAAATGTGAGCTGAGTAACTAATGAATAACAGCTCACTAACAGTCTTCAAACTAATTCTTAACTAACCCTTATTTAGTTACATTATCAGTTACTCTAACATCCCCCCTCAAACTGAGGTATGAAGAATTCATCACCATCAGTTTGTCACGAAAATCAGAAAATACAGACTTTGAAAGAGCTTTTGTAAACCCATCTGCTACTTGATCTAATGAAGAAATATGTTGCACAGAAATAATTCCAGCTATTGCTTTATCTCGAACAAAATGAATGTCCAGTTCAATATGTTTTGTGCGAGCATGAAGTATAGGATTGGCTGTCATATGTACAGCACTTAGATTATCACATAAAATAGAAGGTGCTGCAGATAGAGATACTCCAAGTTCACATAACAAGGACTGAATCCATGAAACCTCTGCCACTACAGAAGCCAAACCCCTATACTCAGCTTCAGTGCTGCTCCTAGAAACCACATTCTGTTTTTTAGATGACCAACTTATAGGATTATCTCCAAAGAAAATACAAAAACCAGTTGTACTTCTTCTATCATCCAAATCTGCCCCCCAGTCTGCATCACAGTATCCAGTTAGAGAAAAAGAGGTTGGTTTTGATAAACATAAACCAAAGGAAGATGTTCCTTTAAGATACCGCAAAATCTTCTTGACAGCCAACCAATGAGAACATGAAGGTGCTTGCATAAATTGACAAACCCGATTTACTGCATAGCAGATATCAGGTCTAGTCATAGTAAGGTATTGTAATCCTCCAACAATACTTCTGTAGAAATGTGGATCAGCAAAAGGAGCAGTAGAATCTTTACATAACTTCAATCCTTTTGTCATAGGTGTTGGTGAAGGAGTAAGGTTAGACAATCCTGCTTTCTGTAACAGATCATTTACATATTTTTCTTGTGAAAGAAAAAGAGTACCATCTGAATTTCTCTGAACTTTAATGCCTAAAAAATAATCCAGTGAACCCAGATTTTTCAAGGAAAAAGCAGCATTCAAGTTAGAGATGAGAGAATGAATGTCTGTAGCACTAGTACCAGTTATGAGTATGTCATCTACATAAACCAAGACATATAAAACTCTTCCATTAACTCTTCGGATAAAAAGAGAATTATCACATTTGCTTGCATGAAAACCAAGGTTGAACAAAACTTGAGACAGCCTAGAAAACCAAGCTCTTGGAGCTTGTTTTAGGCCATATAGAGATTTATGCAATTTACAAACCAAAGACTTGTCAGCAGATTCAAAACCTGGAGGTTGACACATGTAGACATCTTCTTCAATATATCCATTAAGAAAAGCATTATTAACATCAATTTGCTTAATTTCCCAATTATGAAACAAAGCAAGAGACAAAATAACTTTGATTGTCTGTGGCTTGACTACAGGACTAAAAGTTTCCTGATAATCAAGACCCTCACGTTGCAAGAAACCTTTTGCCACCAATCGAGCTTTATACCTTTCTATAGTACCATCAGACTTCTCTTTAACTCTAAAGACCCACTTACATCCTATTGCTTTACTTCCTTTAGGAAGTGGAACCAAGGACCAAGTTGAATTCTTTTGTAAAGCTTGAAATTCTTCATTCATTGCAGCTTTCCAATTGGGATCATTAATAGCAGCTGAAACCGTGGAAGGAATAGTATGTGAAAGAAAAACTTTTGGTTTAAAAATTCCACTTTTGGATCTAGTAGTCATTGAATGAGGAGGGAAAGTCTTTTTATTGTTGTTGACAGAAATAGAAACAGAATTTGAGATAGGAATGGAATTTGGAGATGCTGTAGATGAGGAAATAATAGGTGAGAGAGTTTGAGGTGAAGAATGAATTTGAGTAGAAGAAGAAGATGAATGATTTGTAGGAGTGGTGGATTTTGAGGTGAAAGAAGACAGATTTTGAGCAGCTACAGCAGAGGAAGAAACAGTAGAAGAAATAATTGGTGGTAAAGATGAAAAACTTGAAATATTTGAAGAATTTGACATAGAATTTTTTAAAAAAGGGAAAACAGACTCATCAAACTTCACATCTCTAGCAATGTAAATTCGATTAGTTGGCAAATGTAAACACTTATAACCATGATGATTAGGACTAAATCCTAGGAATAGACAAGGTAAAGATTTATACTGAAGTTTATGTTTGTTATAGGGTCTTGTGAAAGGATAGCAAAGACACCCAAAAGTGCGAAAAAGAGAATAGTTAGGCTTTTTAGAGAAAAGAACTTCAAAAGGAGATATGTGATTTAAAACTGAACTAGGTAAACGATTTATAAGATGAACAGCTGTGATAAAAGCATCATCCCAAAACTTCATTGGAAGTGATCCCTGAGCTAGCAAAGTAAGACCTACTTCTGTAATGTGCCTATGCCTTCGTTCTGCAAGACCATTTTGCTCATGCTGATATGGACAACTCCTTCTATGAGTTATACCATGAGATGTCAAAAAACTAGACAAAGAACGAAACTCACCTCCCCAGTCTGACTGTACTGCCTTGATTTTGCCATTAAACTGAAGTTCAACATGAGTCTTGAAGTTTATAAAAGCTTGCATAACATCAGACTTTTTCCTCAATAGATAAATCCAAGAGAATCTGGAAAAAGCATCTGTAAAATGTACATAATAATGAAACCCAGCAGCTGAAACTATAGGAGCTGGTCCCCAAACATCAGTGTGAATCAACTCCAAAGGAAAAGAGTATTCAGTATGTGTAGATGGAGAGGGGGATTTAGTAAATTTACCAAAACAGCATGCTTTGCAAACAAAACTTCCATTACTATTTTTATCAACAATACTACACTCTTTCATTACTCTCTTGACAACATTAATAGAGGGATGTCCTAGCCTATTATGCCAAAGACTAGTAGTAGAATTATTTTTGTCTGTATGAGATAAGGAAGCTATAGGTATACTAGAAACAAAATTAGTTTGTACTGGACATAATGCAGCAGATGTAGCAGCTCGAATCTTGCAAACTTGCACTTCCTCAAGAGCATATAATCCATGCCTAACAGTACCCCGCAAAACTATCTGATGATTGTCCTGTCGTTTCACAACAAAATGATCAGCAAAGAACTGAAAATAAACACCATTATCTTTAGAGAATCTTGAGACACTGAGAAGATTCTTTGAAATTGAAGGCACATATAAAACACCTCTCAGACAAAATTGAGTAGAAGAAACAGAAGTTTTAATATAGGAATCACCAATTGCTCTAATAGACAAACCTGAGCCATCACCAATGTAGACTTGATCAGGATATCCATACTCTGACTTATCAGACATATTAGAATCATCATAAGTAAGATGATTTGAAGCACCAGAATCTACATACCAAGAGGAATCCACCACTGATTCTGGCGTAGCCATAAAAGCCTGAGGACTAGCTTTAACATTCACATTTGAACCTGTATGCGAGCTAGTAGCAGCAGATGTATACTGCTGCAAATCTAGAGAATAAGATGAATCAAAACGATTCCAACATTGAGAGGCTATATGGCCATTTTTGCCACAAACCTGACAAATAACAGAAGGTCTGGAGTTTGGAAAAGAAGACTGTGCTCTACCATTTCCTCTACCAGAAAAAGAACCACTACGACCACGGCCTAAGTTCTGAGAACCACCTCTGTTCTGAAAACCACGACCTCTACCTTGTCCTGAAAACTGATTATATGACTGATTCTTTCTTCCACCATTATTAACACCATTATTACCAGCATTTCCTCGACCACGACCTTGTCCTTGGACAGGTTTTGAAGATGTATGCACAATATTTGCAGAAACAATATCAGCATTTTTAGAAAACTCAAGACGCGATTCTTGCGCAAGAAGAAGAGCTTCCAGATCTGCCATACTATACGAACCAGCCTTTGTTAGCATCGAACACACAAATGGATCATACTCAGATGACAAACCGTTGAAAATGAAATTAAGATGATCAGTGAATGGCAAAGGCTGACCAATAACAGCCAAAGAATCAACAAGATTTTTAATCTTGGAGAGAAAAGCAGACATCGACATTGAACCTTTTTTGGTATTATGGAGCTGAGTCTTGTACTGCATTTCACGAGCTTTCGTTTGATTTGCAAAATGAGACAAGATGCGATGCCAAGCTTCAGATGTAGATTTACACCCAACTACCTTTGCGATGACCGATTCCGTCATCGAGGAAATCAACCAGGTGAGCAGCAAGCGATCTTGACGAAGCCAGTCCACATACGCAGAACTAACTTTGCCACAACTTTCATCAGCAGAACTAGCATACTTTGGAGGAATCTGAGGATGAGGATCAATGAACCTATCAAGCTGATGTCCGATAAAAGCAGACTCCATTTGTAGATGCCAAAGTAAAAAATTATTTTCATCCAGCTTGACCGAAAATTGATGATTGAATGTTGTGATTCCTGATGAGGAATCAGATCGAGGAACAAGAGGAGAAGAAGACGCACCAGCTGGTGCAGGAGTTGGGCTCTCCATTCGAGAGTCTTTTAAGGCTCTGATACCATATTACAAAACAACTAAGAGATAAGAAAGTCAGGAGGAAATGATTTTATTCATATCAGAATAGTACAAGTTTAGGGATATTTATACAGAAGTAAATGTGAGCTGAGTAACTAATGAATAACAGCTCACTAACAGTCTTCAAACTAATTCTTAACTAACCCTTATTTAGTTACATTATCAGTTACTCTAACACATGGCCATTGAGGATTGCGGTGGCGGAGAGTGATAAGATGAGCTATGGTGCTGCCGAGTGTAGAGATGAGCAGAGAAGAGTTGTAGCCAGATTGGAAAATTCATAACCTATTCCCTCTTTTTTTGGTAAAAAAGAAATACATTACAACAAAGAAAATGAAATGGGAAGATGAGGTTGAAGACACATATGATGTATTGAGTAAGTATAGTAACGTAATTAAGAAATAAAATTCCATTTCATAAGGATCAACAAGAATGTGATTTACATCCAAAAGTTGTAAAACAAAATCCAAAGATGTTGAAACAAAATATAAAGAAACCAAACTATCAAAGAAGAATAATTAAAGAGGAGCTCATAAGAGATACAGAGCCATTATTATGTGTCTTGGTATCGAATAAAATCAATTGAGCATTTAATTATGGGCAAATTCAGTTGGAACACTGTGCAAAACAAGGCATTCCATAGTAAGGCCAGGTCCAAATCCAAAAAGGACACCCCATTTAAATCCATCACCAGTGGTGGCTTTCCCTTCTTGAGCAGACCTCCTCCTCATTTCATCTAAAATGAAGAGCACACAAGCACTTGACATGTTTCCATACTCACTTAGCACGTGCTTCGTAGCTCTCAATTTGTCTTCCTTCAACCCAAGCCTAGCCTCAACCTCATTTAAGATGGCAGGCCCACCAGGATGCGCCACCCAAAATACTGAATTCCAGTCATTGATTCCAATTGGCTTGAATGCTTCTTCAAGAGCTTTCCCTATATTGTCTGCAATCAAGTCAGGCACATTTTCCTTGAGGTGAAAAGTCAGCCCCACCTCACGCAAGTGTCCCTCAATTGCACCTTTTGAATTTGGAAGAATAGTTTCTGATGCAGACACAAGGTGAAATAGTGGTCGTTCAGTAGAGGGGTCAGGATTGCATCCAACGATCACAGAAGAAGCACCATCCCCAAATAATGCTTGCCCAACCAATGAGTCCAAGTGAGTCTCACGAGGTCCACGAAACGTAACAACTGTGATCTCAGAACATACCACTAGTACTCGTGCACCGACATTGTTCTCAGCAAGATCTTTTGCAAGACGAAGTACAGTACCACCAGCATGGCAACCTTGATGGTAGAGCATGAAACGTTTGATGGAAGGGTTAAGGCCTAAGAGCTTGACAAGTTGGTAGTCAGCACCAGGCATGTCAACGCCAGATGTGGCACAAAAAATGAGATGAGTGATCTCAGATTTGGGCCTCCCCCATTCTTTTATTGCCTTTGAAGCTGCCCTCTCACCAAGCTTTGGTACCTCTTCCACCAGAATGTCTTGGCGTGCATTTAAGGACGATTCTTCATAAGCAGCTATATTTGGATTTTCTTTTAACATTTCTTCTGTGAGATGAAGGTATCTCTTTTTTATCATTGACTTCTGACCTGTTAAAGACACATAAATTCATTTATATTAGAACAAAATAAGAGACAATCACCAACGCGCTTCCTTAATACAGGCACACACACACACATATACTTACAAATCCGTTTCAACTTGGCCTTGAGTTGGGGGTGGTCACTATTAGTGACACGGAAGTAATAATCCGTGAAGTCATCTTGATAGATGCAATTAGATGGATTGGCAGTACCAATAGCTAATATAGTGGCGGGGCCACGAGCTCTTTGTGCCTCACGTATCTCTTCTAATTCCAACTGGTATGCCATCTTCTTGTTGAGAGACGCTAAGTTAGTTCCCAAATTCTATAATTTCCTAATTCTATAATTTGAGGAGTTATTATAGAATCTTGGGGATTGAGAATTGATTGGGGTAGGGATGAAGCAATATGACTCAATTGCTCGCTATTTATAGAGTTGTGTTTGTGTTTTGCCCCACCACGTGCCTATAAGGGTAGTTGAACTTTCTCAAATGTACAAGGTGTGTTCCTTTTGGTCAATATGAGCTCAAATTTCTATGGAAAAAGACCAATGTGATCCTGTTAGTGTTTTATACTAATTAGTTCACTTTTATTATAAAAAATAAAATTCTCCTTCTTTGGTAGGTGGAGACGTGGAGTTGCAAATGGAAAACAGTAACGCGTACTTTCTTGAACAACAAATAGTATATTATAATTTAGGCTGAAGTGCGAATTTGGTCCTATAACTTTGTTCCAGTTCCCAAATCAGTCCTATAACTTTTTTTGTCTCGAATTTGGTCCTATAACTTTGCTCTAGTTCCCAAATCAGTCCTACAACTTTTTTTGACTCAGTTTTGGTCCCATATGTTTTGAAAACCTCCCACCGTTAGTCCTCTGTCTATTTTAAATTACAATTTAGTCCTGAAAACTTCAAGTCCCTTTCACTTTAGTCCCTGACTATCAAAATGAAAGTGAAAGAGCATCCCTAAAGATTCTCAAACCTTACATCTTCGTCCCTAATCCATGAATTCTTCATGAAATTGAAGAGAAATGCAAAAAAAAAAACACAAATTAAAAACAAATGACAGAGGGACCAAAATTGAAAACGCAGAAAATTTAAAACCCACCGGAAAACGTACGGAAATCGCCGAGAAACTCAAAAACTCATCTGAAAACCTCAATTCTCACTGAAATCTCACTCAAATAATCGCCCTCAAATGCTTTAAGAAAGAATTTTCAAAAATCCAAACTTTTGAGGAGGGAGGTCATAGAAGATTCCCTTACATTTGGTGATTCCGAAAGAGAAGTTCTGAAATCCCTTACATTTCTTCTATCACATCCCTCCTCAAAAAGTTTGGATTTTCGAAAATTCTTTTTTAAAGCATTTGAGAGCGATTACTTGAGTGAGATTTTAGTGAAAATTGAGCGACTTTTGTACGTTTTCTGGCGAGTTTGGGGCATTTTTCGGTGGGTTTAAAATTTTATGCATTTTCAGTTTTGGTCCCTCTGTCATTTGCTTTAATTTGTGTTGTTTTTGCATTCCTATTCCATTTCATGAAGAATTCATGGATTAGGGACCAAGATATAAGGTTTAAGAATCTTCAGGGATGCTCTTTCACTTTTATTTTGATAGTTAGGACTAAAATGAAAGGGACTTGAAGTTTTCAAGACTAAACTGTAATTTAAAATAGACAGAGGACTAATGGTGGGAGGTTTTCAAAACATATGGGACCAAGACTGAGACAAAAAAAGTTGTAGGACTGATTTGGGAACTGGAGCAAAGTTACAGGACTAAATTCGAGACAAAAAAAGTTATAGGACTGATTTGGGAACTGGAGCAAAGTTATAAGACCAAATTCGCACTTTGGCCTATAATTTATTACTTTTATTTAATTATACTTCATTCTTGACTTTTGATCATTCAGTTTCAGTCACTCTTTTGTTTCTTGTGTAATCTTGTAGTACTTTAGTCCAAGATAACTCTGAATTAAGGGCATTACAGTTCTTACCATTTTGATTTTTTATTAAAAATATCTTTCTAAGTAATGAAATTGAAATTTGAAAAATTAAATCAAAAACAAAACAAGACATCATTTTTTGTTTATTATTTTTTTAATTAATGGATGGGTGAATAAAAATGGGTTGATTTGCAGTATCAGCATTTGATGGCCATCTGTTTTATTTATTTTTTAAACATATTAATTAAAGATTAAAATTAATTTATAAACAAATAAATTTTCGAAGAACTAAATTAAGGAGCAAAAAAATTAAAAAAATTATAAAAAGGCCAAACTAAGATAAAGTTGGTTGTCCATAAACAAAACGGGCGAGATTTTGATTAAAAAATAAAACGACTAATGGACTTTTAATTNAAAAAAGACTAAAAAGTGTAGTTGATGCAAAATTTATGATGTGGCACACTATTTTTTTTTTTTCATTTAGGTGTGGTGACATGGCAATTAACGTGCCACGTCAGCACTTAACGGTCCACATCACCTGCCTAAAACGACTAATGGACTTTTAATTGTGCAAGTCGTCATATATCTCTTGTCCACAATAGGTTGTAACAAATTGAAGAGTAAAATTAATAATTTATTTATTTGTAAGAGATCAAATTAAAAAAATAATTAAGAGTTAATTAAGAAAACTTAAGTTCAAGAAGACCTGATATTCATTAATCCATATCCAAGAAAACCTGATATAAAATTTTGAGAAAAGCTATATTTTGATCTTGAAATTTATTTTAAAAAATTTCCATTTAATCCCTACAAATTAAAAATATACTTTCTGATCAATAACTGATTTTTTTACAAACATAATTTCTTTTGTTTTTAAAATGTTGTGTGGAGACTAAATAGTTTATATTTATAAAAAAAATGATGAACTGAAAAATTTCCAATTATCTGAATAGTGATTTTGGGAAAAACTTAAAGATTTAAAAATAACTTCTCTCTAAAATTTTCGTCCAGAAAATCCAGAAAATCTGAAAAACAGAGAAGAAATTATGTAAAATGTGGAAGACCTAAATAGCCCTAAAAAAATTTATTATCCTTTCGAAACTAATTACTCGCACGACTCACCAATATGTTGAAAACTTACTAGTTAATAATACGTCCAACATTAATTAGTTATATATAATACCTAAATTAATAATATAACTGCTAAAACCGACTTGGTGTCTACAAAAAAAAAGAAGAAGGAAAAATTACACTTTAGTACCTTGTCGTATGACCTCATTTCACTTTAATATCATGTGGTTTAAAACGTGACACTTATCTTGAGGTATGTATCATTAACACTTTGACTACCAATACCCCTAGGAGTACAAATACCAAAATAATCTGCAGAAGCAAAAGGAGGGCACAACTGAAAAGAAGTAAAATCACACTTAGAGGTAAGAGCACGTCCAGCAAGAAGGAAAAATTACACTTTGGTACCTTGTAGTATGACCTCATTTCGCATTAATATCATGTGGTTTAAAACGTGACACTTACCTTGAGATATGTATCATTAACACTTTGGTACCCTGAACAACTTTTTTGTTAGATTTGGATGAAATTTCCCACGTGCGTTTGACATGTCTCATTAATCTGCAGAAGCAAAAAAGGAGGGCACAACTGAAAAGAAGTAAAATCACACTTAGAGGTAAGAGCACGTCCAGCAAGCAAATTCGCACTCCTGTTTCCTAGTTATCCAAATGTTCCAGAGACCAGAAATGAAAAGTGTTCTAGAGAGCAGAAAATCGAGTTTTACTGAGGTATGTAAGATGCACGTGCGATGCACATATGAAATTCCGTCCAAATCTAATGGAAAAATTGTTCAGGTACCAAAGTGTTAATGATACATATCTCAAAGTATCAAAGTGGAATGCGGTCAAACCACAGGGTACCAAAAGTATAATTTACCCAAAGAAAAACCAACTTGGTAATTAAATTTTTAGTAAAAACCAAACTATTGAATATGGCTTTTTCAAGTTCAAACTTGCAGAGTTTAGAGCTACATATTGTTCTTGAAGAGTATTTTCTCTATCTAGTTGGGGTCTTCAGCAAACGAAGTCAAATCGGTCTTAAAAATATATCGTTCGTCTCATGGTGAAACAAGCAAAGTTAATCATATCTCTCTCGTTTCAAATTCAAATGAGACGAATTCAGAGTTACAAGTTCCTCTTAACAAGTCCTTTCAACTTGAAATGAAAAACAAAAAAAATATGACAAAATTCAATAGTTTGGGACCAAAATGAAACATTTTACCAATATTTAAGACCAAAAAGAACTATTTTGCTAATATTTAGGACTAGTTTGAACATTTTGAAACACAATGTACCAAAATGAATGTTAGAACATATGTTTAGGACCAAAATGACCCTTTCACCTTAATTATTTATATAAAATAGGGTAAAATACAGGAAAGGTACCTGTNTTCTTTAACGGAAAATTACACAAGTACTGTTTTTGTTTAACGGCGAAACACACAGGTACCTTATGTGCAACTTTTGAAACCACACGTCATAAAAGTGAGATTAGGCCAAACCACAGGTACCTTTCCTGTATTTTACCCTATAAAATAATATATAGATATTCTTATACATTTCATCAAGTCGGGTTTCGGACCAAAATGAATTCCTACTTCGACGAAAAAATAAGAAAAGAATGTAAGGCCGGTAGGAATTTGTTTGAAGAAATATGGCTATTGGTCAATGTTAAACAAAATAGATAATATGTTAAAATAATAATAAAATTGATTATAAGTTTATTTAATATTACATAAATACTCAAAATAAACTCAGCTTGGTGATGGGTCCTTAATAGGTGACATGTGATTAATTAGATATGTTTGTGGTTCATGTCCGCATAATTGTTTATTTGTTTCTGAGCAAAACAATATAATTTATTTTGAAATTTAATCATTGAATATTCAGTATCTTTTTAAATGAAAAAAAAAAACTTTACTTCTATAAAAAAAAAAGTTTAATTGTTTCTATCATATAATCAGCTAGCTAGCAAAACCTAATCCTTTTGTTTTCCTTAAAGAAAATGGAACTTTAATGTGTTTTGTATATTTTAGATATATTTTGTCACGGCGCTTTCAATTTTTGAGAAGTTGTGACTAGCCCAAACGTGAGCTTAAATACTCATGTTGTAAGCTTATTCACCTACATTTTTAAACACAAAGCAATTTCCACGCATTTGTATATATCAAAATAATATTTCAAATCAAAATTTTATGACAGTATGCATATATAGTACAATACTCTTCATAATTCCGAACAATTAATAACTGTAGTTTTTTCAAACTTTTCAAAACGTCATTCTAAATAATAAATCATGTAGATAAACAGAAATTTCTAAAACCCGTCTAAGTTATAGTAGAACTAGAAAATTAGAGGATTAAATAAAATTTTGCTAAAACATGACTACCCACATACATGAAGAAAGTGTATGGGTCTTGACTCAACTTTTTAGAGTGTAAGTAGATGGACTTACACCTCTATTAAAAACTGAAAGAGAGAGAAATTATATATAAGAATAATGAAGTAATTGAGAAATTATATATTCCATCATATATGAATTAATCCATAAGATTATGACGTCCGAGTGTTTAATTAATAACATATAAGTTGAAACATGAAACTATAGAACAAAGAAACAAAATTTACCAAGATGGAAAAACAAAGTAAAGAGAAGCCAAGTTCGGTACAAATATCACCTTTAATTGATTGGGTGTGACTTTGAAAAAAAAAATTTATTTGGTTTGGTGGTGAGAATAAGAATTAAGTATCTACTTAATTGGCAAATTCAGTAGGAACACTATGCAAGACGAGGCATTCCATAGTGAGACCTGGACCAAATCCGAAAAGAACTCCCCACTTGAGTCCATCGCCAGTTGTTCCTTTACCTTCTTGTGCGGACCTCCTTCTCATTTCATCCAATATGAATAGCACACATGCACTTGACATATTTCCAAACTCACTTAACACGTGTTTTGTGGCTCTTAGTTTGTCTTCCTTCAACCCAAGTTTGACTTCTATCTCATTCAAGATGGCAGGCCCACCAGGATGAGCGACCCAAAAAATTGAGTTCCAATCGTTGATCCCAATAGGCTTGAAAGCTTCATCCAAGGCTTTGCTTATGTTATTTGCAATCAAGTCAGGCACGTTTTCCTTGAGGTGAAAAGTAAGTCCTACTTCACGCAAGTGTCCCTCAATTGCACCTTCTGAATTTGGAAGAATTGTTTCTGAGGCAGAAACAAGGTGAAATAGTGGTCGCTCAGTGGTTGGGACAGGGTTGCAACCCACAACCACAGAAGAAGCACCATCCCCAAACAATGCTTGTCCAACCAATGAGTCCAAGTGAGTCTCACGAGGTCCACGGAATGTAACCACAGTGATCTCAGAACAAACCACTAAAACTCGTGCGCCAGCATTGTTCTCAGCAAGATCTTTAGCAAGACGAAGTACAGTGCCCCCAGCATGGCAACCTTGGTGGTAGAGCATGAATCTTTTGACTGAAGCGTTAAGGCCTAAGAGTCTGACAAGTTGGTAGTCAGCACCAGGCATGTCAACACCTGATGTGGCACAAACGATGAGATGAGTGATTTCAGACTTGGGCCTTCCCCACTCCTTTAATGCCTTTGAGGCTGCCTTCTCACCCAGCTTTGGTACTTCCTCCACCAAAATGTCTTGACGTGCATTCAACGATGGTTCCTCATAAGCAGCTATATTTGGGTTCTCTTTCAACATCTCTTCTGTGAGATGGAGGTAGCGCTTCTTTATCATTGACTTCTCACCTATTAATGATGGAAAATCACATTTATATGAGTATAATATAACATCATTTACATTTATAATTGATATAGGGAAATATAAATATTCTTACAAATACGCTTCAACTTGGCCTTGAGTTGTGGGTGATGACTATTGGTGACACGGAAATAATAGTCGGTGAAATCATCTTGATAGACACAATTGGTGGGGTTGGCAGTGCCAATACCCAATATAGTGGCTGGACCACGAGATCTTTGTGCTTCACGAATTTTTTCCAATTCCAAATTGTAAGCCATTTTTTTTTGCTAGATGTTGTAGTTTCCAAATTCTATATCTTGAGGATTTGATATTAGAAATTGGAATTGTGCTTGGTATTGGAATGAGGCAACACTTCTCAAATGGTGGCTATTTATAGATGTATGTTAGTATGTAGTTGGGCATCACCACCACGTGCCTACTTGGGTAGTTGAACTTTCTTTATCTCGCACATATATAGAAGTTCATAGTTGAATTTTCCCGTCTCATGCATTATTGTCATTTATTATTATTATTATTATTATTATTATTATTATTATTATTATTATTATTACTATCCTGTTTTTGAAAACATATATAATTCTGCTCTCTTGCTTTTAAATTTACTTATTTAATTTTAACCAAAATATTTCTTTTTGGCAAAGAATTTTATATTTTAATTAATTCATTTAGATTCTCTATTTTATTGGATATAAACTTATTAAATTATTATTGTTATATATGTAATTCCCCTCTACTTTTGCTTCGGGTATGTAGGGTCTCCTAGCAATCATGCACCAAAGTCTAGTAAGTCATAAGTATATAATTCTTTTTTGTTCTTAACTTAATTTATAGCTATATATTGTTTAGAGTTACGACTTTTATATACTGAATTTGGATGTATTTTTCCTTAACTCTTAACACAAACTAATTCATTATTGTTATAGACCAACCTCCTATTTTATTCAAAATCTTAAATCAATATTGATATCAAACTAAAATTGTGATATTTTTAAAGACCTATGAACTCTAGTAATTAGTGCAGGGCATTAATATGTATAATAATAGATTTTAATTAATATCTATAGATGATAAGTTAACATATATATATATATATTTAAAAAATCTTAGAGCTTTATACAGAAGACTGCCAAAATCAAAATTATATTAAGTAATTGCGGTGGAATAAGTCTAAATTTTGTAGTCTTTGCCAATTATACGTTCAAATATGACATGCTCTTAAATTGGTAGGTGGATATTTTGCAAGTAGAATATAATGCCTACCCCACATGATGCAAGGTAACCAATTGGAGTCAAACAATCACTACATAAGAAGTCTTAGTCAAAAATTAACTACATACCACGCACTTGATATAGATGGGATGAATTAATGGAGTCAAACAATTAATTAATTTTTTATCTGTTCCAACAAAACATGTGTGATTTCCCTATAAAATAAAAATATCGCACTTCAATTATAATTTCGTCATCAAGGTTGGTGGCTACGGCAAAGGAGGAGGTGAGGGTTGTGAAAAGTGGTGTTGTGAGAGGAGTTTATTTTTTGAATATTGTGCGGATACAAATATTATTTTCAAATATCTTATATCCGTTTAAAATAAACGGATAGTTAGAGTATCCGATATCTGATAGTTTCTTATTTATTTAATTTTATACTTTACATTTAATTTAATATTTTATATATAATTATTTAAATNCAAAGTGAAAATAACATGAAAATTATTTTAAGATTACAATTTGGTCCATAAATTTGTACTGGTCCAATTAATCAATCCCTAACATGTGTAGATGATAAGTCGAGGCCTGTAAAAAATCCCGGTCACCAATAATGGAGTCTATTTATGAAATTCAATAACAAAAAAATAAGAAAGAATAGTTTGAGGACCAGAATGCAAATTAAAAAACAACACTAAAATGTTTATATCCAATTTATAAAATAGGATATCCTATTATATATTTTTATTTTTTATTTTTGGATATTTTAGGTATTTTCAGAAACCAGGTATCGAAGAAGATACGAATATGATACGAATNTATTTTTATTTTTATTTTTTGGATATTTTAGGTATTGTCAGAAACCAGATATCAAAGAAGATACGAATATGATATGAATATTGAATATGATGAATGAATACGGATATGGATAGTGACAAAACCACCAGATACTCTACTTGTTATCATCCCCGGAAGAGAAAGAGAGAGAGAGAGAGAGAATAGAAAGGTCAAGGACATCTCAACATTAATAGAGTAAATGAATGGAATCCAATGTAATGACTATTTGAATGATTTTGCCAATATTTAAGATTAATATGAACATTATAAACGTAAAGAACTAAAATAAATATATATAATAGCAAATTTTATAACAAAATTGAACTAAATATTATAAACGTAATTATATTCTGAAAATTATTAGAAAAAATGTTCGCAGCTCATAGGCTGGCTCGACCAATATCTATTTAGCCAGCGATCAAAATAGGCTAACTCATTTGAGTCCATCTTTAAATAGGCATATTTTGTGTTATCCAAGCCAACCAATTTAATGGGCAGGAGTGTGCCGGCTTGTGGGTTTCTTTTACCTGTTTTGATAGTACTATTCAAAGACCAAGTTAGTCAAAGGAAGAATGGACAAATATAAATGAAATTAATTTTTTGAAAATTATTTAAATTTTAAAATATATGAAATTATAGTGTGAAGGACATGTATATTTATAACGTGAAATAATCCATGACCAATTATTTCAAAGCTACAAAATTGTTGTTTTTCTAATGATCAATTATTCTAAATCTCAATGCAAAATTAATACAACCCAAACACAAAACTTCAAAAAAAATTCACTCAAATCAACTCAAATTTTTCACAAAAATAATAAAGTAAAAATGTAACTTTTTCTTTTATTTTTATCCTTATACAATTTATAAATTTTCATACAATTTTATCTGCCAATTATAAATTATCGCATACTTATTCAAAGTAAATCAAATTATAATCAAATCAAACTTAGGGCCTGTTTGAGGGCAATTGCAGCTCAAGCCAATCTCATCCAAGTGACTTGGATGAGATGATGTTATAATGAGATGAGATGAAATGAGATGATGTATTGGTGTTTGGGTAATTTTAGAGAAAATGATGTTAAATAGGGTGTGAAATTATATAAAAGGGTATGTAATGATTGTGGTTAGGTGAAATAGGTTGTTGGATTTATTTATTTTGTATAGGGGTATAAATGGTAAGAAATAATGAAATGAGATTGAGATATTAAAATGAGATAAGATGAGATGATAGGTGTTTGGTGGTGGGTTGGATGAGATGATGTTGAGATTAGATGCTCTTGGAAAGCGTGAGGATGAAATATTTTTGGATGAAGGTTTTTGGGTCAATCCATTTGGATGAGATGATGGGCCAAAGTGAAAATAACATGAAAATTATTTTAAGATTACAATTTGGTCCATAAATTTGTACTTGTCCAATTAATCAATCTCTAACATGTGTAAATGATAAGTCGAGGCCTGTAAAAAATCCCGGTCACCAATAATGGAGTCTATTTATGAAATTCAATGACAAAAAAATAAGAAAGAATAGTTTGAGGACCAGAATGCAAATTA